>JASDQU010373408.1:34041-56643 GCA_032191745.1 Picea mariana | reverse complement strand
AACAACATGTCATCCACATATAAGACCAAATAAATCAAATGATCACCAATTAATTTAAAATACACACAGTGATCTTCTTTGCTTCTTGTGAAGCCAAGTCTGGGCATATAAGTATCAAATTTTTGATACCACATTCTTGGTGATTGTTTTAAACCATACAATGAATTTTTCAGCTTGCATACCAACACTTTCTTTCCCTTCACAACATAACCTTTTGGTTTCTTCATATAGATTTCTTCTTCTAGATCCCCATGTATGAATGATGTCTTCACATCCATTTGTTCTATTTCAAAATCAAATGCACCAGCAACAAATAACAAAAATATTATGGAGGTTAACTTGGGAACAAGAGAAAAAATATAACCAAAATCAATTCCCTCAACCTGGGAATAACCCTTTGCTACTAACCGAGCTTTGTATTTCTCCACTTTTCCTTCTGCATTCAACTTCTTTTTAAATACCCATTTGTTGCCAATGGGATTGCTTCCATTTGGCAACTCCACTAGATCCCAAGCCTCATTCTTATCCAAAGATGCCATCTCTTCATCCAAGGCCCTTTTCTAGAGATTTCCATCCTATGTATCCACTACCTCCCTGACAATTATAGGATCATCATCAATAATAGTATGAGGATCTTCTTATTCTAATTCATGTTATTCTGTAGAGTCTGATTCATCATCCTTTAAATCAAACTCTATCTTCTCTGGTTCTTCCTCACTTGGTAGGGCTTCCTATTTAACAACATCCTTCATTTATCTAAATACCACATCTCAGCTATACACTACATTCTTAGTTTCTGGGTTCCAAAGATTATAACCTTTGAGACCATCTTTATATCCAATAAAAATACACTTTTCATCCTTCTTATCCAGCTTAATCTTTTTTTCCCTTGGAACATGAACATATGCATCGCAGCCAAAAACCTTGAGATTTGTGAGAGAAGGTTCCTTACCAGTCCATACCTCTTATGGAGTCTTGTCATCCAACGCTGATGAGGGTGACCTGTTAACCAGGTAACATGCAATACCCACTTCCTTTTCCTAGAATTCTTTCCCTAACTTGGCACCACTGAGCATGCACCTTTCTTTTTCCATCAATGTCCTATTCATCCTTTATGCAACTTCATTCTGCTGAGGTGTATATGGAGTAGTCTTATGCCTTGCTATATTTCACTTCTTACAAAATTCTTTAAATTCATTTCTGCATAACTCTCCACCAATATTTCGCCTCAACACCTTAATTCTTTTCTTTGTTTGATTATCAACAAGAGCCTTAAACTCTTTAAACCTATCAAAGACTTCAGATTTCTTCTTGAGGAAATATATCCAAGTCTTCCTCGAGAATTCATCTATAAATGAGACATAGTACACATATTTTCCTAATGATGGGACCGACATAGGTCCAAAAACATCACTGTGAACTAGCTGTAAAATTCCTTCTACCCTCGTTGCACCAGAGGGGAATCTTACCCGATTCTGCTTCCCATATATATAATGCTCACAAAAATCAAAATCCAGAGAGAAGTTAGACATACCTTCAACCATACCTTTACCATGTAGTAGTCGGAGACCCTTATCTCCGATATGCCCCAGTCTTTGATGCCACAGCATAACCTTTTCTCCAAAGGCTGTAGGAGTTCTTTCTTCTTCAACTCCAATATCAAGAACAATGGAACTATTATACCCATCACTAATAGTGCTTCCTTATCTTATACATAATTCCAAACTAAACTCCCCTCAGCAACATGATTGCTCCTCGAACCATCCTGTAGGTTTCCTTTTCAAATATTGTTTTTACCCCTACATCATCCATTTTTCTTACATAAATCAAATTTGTGGCCAAACCTGGGATGTGCAGAACACCAGACAGTGTTCTAATCCTTCCATCTATGAGCCTCAACTTGACCCTTCCTCTTCCTATGATTCTGGTTGTCGAATCATTACCTAAGAAAACATTACCTCCATTATACCTTTCATATTCTCAGAACCACTGCCTGTGGGGAGTCATATGAAAGGATGCACCAAAGTCAACCAACCATGGCTCATGATCTGCATGCATTCTTGAAGAGGCCAAGTACACATCCTCTCCTTCTTCCTTGGAGGTTTTTTCTTCTCTAGAAAAATATTCTTCAGATCCCTTCTTTTTCTCAACTTTGGATCTACACTGCTTCTTATAGTTCCCTTCTTTTACACATCTCCAACATACCCTTACAAACTTTCTATGAGATTTAGATCTACCCTTTGACTTAGATCTCCTTCTTGAAAAATTAGATCTATTTCTTTCTTGGGAATGTCCTCTTGCAAATAATGCATCTGTGTTATGTCCTTCCATATTCTTCCATCTCATCTCCTCCGAAAACAAGGATGAGACAACTTCTTCAAACTTAAAGGAAGTTGTATTACTACCTATGGCCACAACCAGACTATCCCACGAGTCTAGTAAAGAACTCAACAAATTGATTCATTTATCTTCATCTGAAATTTTAATCTCAACATATACTAACTGACTTACCACAATATTGAAGGCGTTCAAATGATATGCCACTGAGTCTCCATCTCTCATCCTCAAGTTATACAACTTATTTCTCAAGAATAGTTTATTTACTAGGGACTTAGACTAATACAACTTCCCCAACTTTTCCCATAAATCATTGGCTGTACCTTCCTCTGACACATTCAATAATACTGAATTGGAGGGACACAGTTGAATTGTTCTCTTTGCCTTCTGATCCAACTTTTTCCAGTCATCTGCAGAAGTTCTTGTAGATGTGGTACCTAGATCTACCACGATCCACTAATCTCTATTCACTAATAGATATTCCATCTTGAGCTTCCACAACTCAAAACTTTTCCCATTAAACTTCTTGATCTCCATCTTTGAATTGCTTGCCATTTCTTTTCACCTAAAAATGCAATAGCACAGATCTCCCACTGTAACAAGTCTTGTCACAATCCCGAGCCAAACCCTTGACCACAAAGGAGTCCCCCTAAAGCTAATAGAGCTCTAATACCAAATGTAGATTTAAACCTTGTACAATATCTATTGCAAACAGATATTCAGTAAAGGAACGAAAAATATATAATGGAAAATACAAACATTACACATAGATTTTTCACCTGGAAACCCAAACCAGGAAAACCAACATATTCTATATTATTCATCATATTACAATGTGTACAATAAAAAATACATGTAGGATCCAACGACATCCAAAACCCTAACCCAATGACCTAGATTAGTCCAAAACCCTAATTCCTTAACCAGAAATAGAAAACCATCGGCAAAAAAACCATGTGCAAAAAAGCCACCTAAATATGATGCGGTCCTGAGGAAGAAAAAATGTGGTCCTGATGAAAAGAATATAATACATACCCAATAGAGCGATCTCACCTTTGGTGGCGACATTCCTCTAAATTTTACAAAGTGGATCTGAATTCTCACTGAATAACTTGAAATATCCTCGACAAAACATGTTCGCACCAAGTTTTCTCTCCTTAGATATTGTTTTCTCAATGACATCATGAGTCTTCTTATTCACGTTGTTGGTTTTATAGTTAGTATCATAAATGCTCTATTTCTCTTGTACTTTTTATCTCATCACCTTTTTCCTTTTTCCAAATGATCTTCATTCTGTCACTCTGTGTTTTATGCTAAGTTATCCTTTTCTGGCACGCAGTGTCATCATGTTTTGTCCCGTCACTTTTTTTTTTGCATGCAGTATCATCTAACTGCATGTATAGCACTTCCATCTACTTCATCTTTTTTTGTTTTTCTTCTTTTTCTACTTTTTTCTTTCTTTTTCCTTTTTTATTCTTTTTCTTCCTTTTACTTTCCTTTTTCTTCTTTTAACTCCTACTATATACACTATGTACAACTCTACTTCTTTGAACTATAACTACTAATGGTTACTGGGTCGACTGTCTCTATACAATTTTAGTTGACTTCCATTCATCAATCCTTGAATATCCTTTCCTGCTAAATCATGCAATTGCACAACACCTCCATTTGTGACAAAATTTATCTCATATGGCCCTAGCCAATGCATCCTGAACTTCTCTGGGTGCTACAAGTATTTTTTTTCATAGAGGAGAACCACATCTCCTTCCTTGAATTTCTTATTCTTAATGTATCTATCATGCCAAGATTTATCCTTTTATTTTTGTACTTCCTGATGGAACCCATCCATAATCCTTTCTTCCTCTAATTCCATGAGTTGAGCCAATGTTTCTTGAGTTGCACATCTTTCTTTCATGTTTGTAATGGTTGCAATGTGCAGACTAGGTATCAAATAATCCAAAGGGACTATTGCTTCATGTCCATACACCAATCTGAAAGGTGTATTCCCTATAAGATTCTTGCATGTAGTTCTATAAGCCCATAATATTGTTGGTATATTCAAATCCCAATCATCCATGTTTACATTACAAATATTAGTTAGGGCATTCTCCAATATCTTGTTAAATGCTTCCACTATTCCATTATCTTGAGGATGGTGTGGAGTGCTCTTTTGATGATTTATCTCAAATTCTCTAGTCATTTCTTGGATAGTACAATTGATAAAATGACTCCCCTGATCACTCATCAAAACTCTAGGGCATCCAAACCTTGTAATCAATTGTTCAAGCAAGAACTGTGTTGTAGTTTTCGCACTGCAATCTTTTACTATTGTTGTTTCAACCCATTTAGTTAAATGTTCTTTCATTGTAATGATATAACTTTCTCCTGATCTCCTAATCGGTGGATTGATTGGTCCTACAAAATCTCCTTCCCATTTATCGAACACTTTCATAGTTACCTGAGGTCTCAGTGGCATCTCATCCCTCCTAGATGGCTTTCCTACCCACTGACATACATCACAATTATTACAATACTCCTTTTCATACTTAGAAACAGTTGGCCACCAAATTCCTTCGCGCAATATCTTTTCTACAATAGCCTTACCATGCATAGTGTCCTTCAACTATTCCTTCATGTGATTCTACTAAGATGATAAGTCATTCATGGTCCATGAAACAGCTCCTTATAATGTTATCTACTCTTAGTTTATACTTCATATACAAATGAAGTATGGAAGGGATGATGCAAACATGCATCATTTAACTTCCTCAAGTATACACAGATTCTTATTCCCCCTTGCCTCTTTTTCTACACTACCATAGGGATAATCCACTCAGATTCTTCCACATGTTTTACTACACCAACTTCTCTGCCTTCACTTTCTACTTATATAATGGATTCAACTAGTAGGTTCTATGTATTATTGGTCTAGCATATGACTTCAAAGGTATCATCATTTCTCCTATTTCTCTTGCTACCCCTTTCATATCTGAAAATGTTGTTGGAAATAGGTCACTATAATTGTGACGTAATTATGTTATTATTTCCACTATCTAGTTATCCCAATAGTTACCAATACTTGCAATATTTGGATTCTCTTATGTTCCATTGCTTACCTTATTTATCTCCAGTGGTGAAGTAAAATATTTTGATTGTAATTGTGGACCTTCTACTTCTCTTTCCCATTCAACTTTTGTGATCTGAATATTGTGTGGTTTTTCTTCTATTGGGTTGTCTTCTGTGACGTGATAGAAATTTAGAAACTGTCTGACAGTGTGTCTCTTCAGGTTATGATAAGTTTTTATAATTTCAACTTCTAGTTCTTCAAATATCCTATCTCTTACCAACTTCAACATTGTATCTATCTCTAGATTCTCATGTTCAAATGAAAAGGTGATCACAAAATTTTGTTGCAGCTCTTCCCACTTTACAGTTTCTCTATGCATTTCCAATTATGTATACCAATTCCTTGGGATTCCTTCCAATGTATGAATAAAGTGATGTGGACACTCCTCTTGTGGTAGTAATATCCATTGGGTTATGCATCTATCTACAGGTTCTCTGGGTTGTCCTAATCCATCAAACTTCTTCATATATTTATTCTCTTGTTCTACGCCAAATCTGATGCGTAGTAATCTTTTTCATTGATACAAATTTTGAATATTCTCCTTATGATTACCCCACCAACATGTAGGTGTAGCTTTGAAAGAAATATCCAAAACCAGTAACCTATGGCTTTCAAAAACTTCTAACTCAAACTTTGTTAAAAAATCTTCTAAATAATTCTAACCATAAAAAGTAGGAGGTTATCTTACCTCTCTACTAACACATCTTAGTGTGCATGTCATTCTTTCACATCTTCTGCTGGGTAAATCATGTAATCATTTCTTCCAATTTTCTAGTCCTATGTTAGAGTTTGAAGCACATGAAATAATGCTTCTCTAGCTAAGCATTCCATCTTCCATTGGGTTAAAATAATATTTCTCTCACATGGTAGTTCTATACAACAGACTTATGTCTTCTGTAATAAAATTCAATGTTTCATATTCAACATATATTCATCTATTTGAAGGATCTAATGGCACAATGAATTTGTATTCTCCTGATTCAAAAATTGTTTTCCTAGTCTTCAAGTTGATGATATCTTGATTTTCAAATTCTCAATCAATTCCAAACAATGCTCGATACGGTGTAGCGTTATCTACTATATAAATCACCTTGAAGTCTTCCATAATGCACACACCATCTAAATCCACTGGTATTCTTTTAAATATACCAATTGGTACCATTGTATGTTGATTTTACAACTTCAATTGAATATGTGAATATTCTAGTGTGGGTTCCCCCATGGCTTCCCATATTTTCTCATGTTGAACATTTACTTCAAACCCTAGATCTAATATGATGTCCCCCATGTTAAAGTCTCCAATATTAGTGTTTAATATGAACTCCCTACTTGTTATTCTCTTATTACATACCCGATTGATTTTCTTTTGTTCTAATTTCATCTCTTCTCTAGAATTTCACTTTTCTAATAGACTTTGTAATACTTGTAGAGAGGTTTTATCATTCAACAACCTCTCACAAGACCCAATTTTTTTTATCATATTACCTGTTTTGAAGTTTCATCATTGATGGTATGATCGAATAGAGGAGGCATGTCATATATTGGTATATCATATCATGGCTCTGTACTTTTAATAGAAGCAATATTATCCTTCAAAATTCTGTGTTGAGTTGTTGTATTCTTTCTGACCCATTGGTGTTGGTCTTGATTCTTCTTTGCCGCATCTACTCCTTTCTTGGTTCCACCTATAGTAACTATATTGATCTTATTCCCATCTTGTTCTCTAGTTTCCATAGCAATCCATTGAACATTCTAATTTTTCCGGTTCCTCTTTTCCTATATCTTTTTCAATAGTGTCAAATATTGTTTTATGTCATGATGTGATGCGTGAGAAGACATGCATCTTGTTGGTGGCTAGGGACAATCCCTTGCATAATGTCCAGGTTTCTAATAATTTTGACATGTTACTGGTCTTATACCTCCTCCAAATCCTCTTCCTCCACAACCTCCTCTGAATCTGCCTTTGTTTCCTTGATTGTCTCCACGCGGTGTATTATACTGTGGTGCCTGATTATATTGCAGTTGTGCATTATTATACTGTAGTGGTGCTGCAAACTATTGCATGTTATTACTGCGGTTGTGCTGCAAATTGTTGTGCATTATTATATTTTGGTTGCACTATAAATTATTGTGCAAGTTTTCCTTTCATTATTTTACCCTGCACCCTATAAGTATCTGAAGTCCTTTCCTTCATTATTTCCAAAGTTCTACAATCCTTGTATTCATGTCCTACATACTTGCAGAAATTACATAATGTGCTCTTGGGAACTATTTGTTACTTTTACATCATGGGAAAATGATAAGGATCATGTCCATGAGTTCTACTTATTTCACACCATGCCCCTCCTATGGATAAAATATTTTTCATTCCTTCTCCCAAGTACTCCGAAAATGTGGGAAATTTATTCTTATGATTTCCTTTTGTTCTGCATAAGGTACACCATACAACTTCCCTCTTCTCCTTTCCTTTGCTCTTATTCAACTGAAATTTTAGATTCTTTAGATATGATCTCATCTCTTATACAGTTGGATATGTATGTTTATACTAGTTTTCCTCCAATTGCAAGGTTTCCTGCAAAGCCTCAACGTCAGTATGGAACTTTTGTTGCCTCAATGTATATTTTAGATGTGTCAATAATGAATTAACAAATAAGAGTCTATAATTCATATCTATTATAGGATACTTCAACTTACATTTTAGTCTCTTGAACTTATGATCAACTTCCCAAACTAACTCCCCTGGATTTTGTTTGATTTCTATCATCTTTTTTATAAACTGATCCTCTGAACTTGGTCGTTGAAATTCATTGATTAATCTCTTCTTCACATATGCGATGGTTTTAGGTGCTCCTTGTGGACTCTTTACTATGAGGCCCATATACTAGTCCAATGTGATTGAAATATGTTACACTTTTGTATCTTCATCTGTGATCTTCTTAGCTACCAAAATATTCTCACAAATAAAAAAGTGCTTCTATGGGTCCTTCAACCCTTCTCCATGGAACTCTAGTAACTGAATAGTTAGATTTTATCCTACCATTGTGAAGTTTGTTGTACTCCCACCTCTGTGTGGTGTAGATAACTGAATACTACTAGTTGAATTTGTACCTACACTTGAAATTCTATTGGATCTTCATCCTACTATCGCTAATTGTTGGTTGTCTAAATGATTCTTCTTCTTTATATTTCTTAGTCTGACATGGGGTTGTGGGTTCCACACTAATTCAGATATAGAAGGGAGAGCCTTATTCTATGTCGGACCTTTGGCCTCTTGTTTTTATCTCATATGTGGCGTGAAAAATTTCCTCAATATATCACGTCATGTGACGATCCTTTACCTCTTCCTCATCCCTGTCCAAGCCCTCTCACTTGGATACTTCCCTATTTTTACTATTGATATTATATTGGTAGGGTCTTCCGCTGCACGTTACTCTTGCTCTTTCCATTATTTCAGTGTTATGTTCCTCAACCATCATAATGGGGTCCATTTTTTCCTTCTTCTTGGCTCTCTCCAGAGCCCTCTCCATGTCTCATATCTTCCTTAGTTCTTCCCGCAGTTTCCCCATGTGTGCAGAGTGATTTAGTTTTATGAATCCATTGTCATCACTCCTTTATACTGCAATAAAATATTGATCTTTGAGTAAAGTTATAGAATATTCCTTTCCCTCGTTCCCTTCAAAAAATCCTACTCTCCAGTAGTGCATGCTTCACAATATCGAATGAAAACTCAGTAATAAATCCTACACAAATTTTGTCTATCTATAAGTCCACCATGCATGTGAATCTATTATTAACTCTTTGTATCTACACCATATTCTTAGTATTCCACTCTACTGGTCTTATCCAATTAGTTGGATTATTGTCCTTGAACCTCAATATCCACTCCTGTAGCAACTATGAAAAATAACATAAAAAATCCTCATGAAGATTAGTAAACACATAGCTCTGTAAATACTAGCTGGGAGTATACTCAGGGTTTCTATTGTCCTTTTGCATGAACTCAAGATATTTTGTTTCCAACCATGTTTCAATATCCTTCTTAGTTTCGTTCCATGGCTTGAACATCCTCTTCTAGCACTACATTATCTTCACTGTCCTTCTCATAAAATCCTCTTTAATCCAATATTCTGAGTTCCAACTAGGAACAAAACCATTTTATGGATGTATGGGCTGACACGGGTTCTACCTTTAGGCTTCCAAAAAAACCCTAAAAACCATCGAAACTTTTGGATACCAGAAGGAAACACCGCGTACAAAGAGCACAATGAAGTCTCAAACGATATGGCTTTATGGGGGGCTACAAAAATTAGATGTCTGTAGCCTTGGAATGGATGTTTCTCATGGGGATGTTAGACATAGTTTCTGTACTTCAACATTCATCAACTCTACCATTCTTTAACCATATTTATTCATATACATTCTACAGGAACCATCTGACTAATCTATTGCGTGTTTCATTTTACTACTACTAGATTCATTCATTCATTTGAATCATATACCATTGCAACACATAAAAGAGACATTCCACATAAATACATAGGATTTTAACGTGGTTCACCCTCAGTTACAATCCATAACTTTGTCTTCAAAAAATACTAAGTAATATCTCCAATACACTCAACCAAAAACTCTCTATCCAAATACTTGATACCAAAAATATCTCCCTAATGATTATCTCCTCAGATCTTACAACACATATTTATACTACAAAAGAGGGTTAAAACCCATTACATCAATGACCAAAACCCTAACCCTAAGTGGATTAGGTTTGTCCACATTCCAACTTCCTATGCACGACTGATCAACATCCTTCTTCTTTTTCTTTGAGATTCCGCTTCCTCACACTACTTTTCCACATTATCCGGCACACACTCCTTTTCTTGTCCCTTTTCTACTTTCTTTCTCGATTATTGTGTTGTTCCCCAAAATGGCATGTGCAAACCCCTGTGTTAGGAGGAAGTTTTTGTTATTATAAATAAAATTATTGTAGTGGTATATTCTTTATTATATAACGTTGCATGACTTGGTTGTCCATTGCAAGGTTTCGAAAAGAACCCTAACATCCTTTTGAATTGAAAAAATTGATATGAATGCTTGTATATATTCATAACCCTTGGGATTTTATTGATATCTATTTACTTTGTATATTATTTAAAATAGATTTTTGTAAATTTTTCATAATATTCATGGCCATAAGTTTTGTTTGGTTTATGTTGACACCATGCTTTGGTAGTCACTTTGCATTTCTAGTTTCTAGTTTCATATATCCTGTATCTACGACAAATAATAAAGTTTTATTTTTATTTGAGATATAAACATTATGTTTTTTGTTAAATTGGTTTCTATGAAAGATAGCCATGCATAGAAGAATATATTGAGTGCATGTAGTCTACTATTACTTTTGTGCTTTCCAATATATTCCTACACATTATTTTTGACATTTTCCATAAAGAAATAATCTTTTGTATGGCAATAATGTATACATTGCAAATACTTCATCTTTATTAATCAATTTTTACGAATAAAATTTCCTTTAAATCTAGATATCATAATTCTCGTAATTATATATTTCTAGTTGCAAATAAACCAACAATAAACATAATACAAAAATATCCCTATTGATTAAGATGATTCATACCACAACTATTTCTTACTGTAGTAAAATATCTTAATAATAACAATAATACAAGATATCTTCCTCTTCTCTTAACGACTTACTATAAATATTTTCTGACCACATCCAACTCTAGTAAACTCAAAAATATACGAATAATTCTCTTTCCTTACTGCAACAAATTTTAGTAACTCATAAATAGATAAATACTTATTTTTCTTTACTGCAACAAATTCTAGTAACTCAGAATTAGATTAATACTTCTACATTTAACTCCTTGCTATAAATATTTTTCATGTTGTAATTGCACAGATGGAAATAAAAGGAAGTAACACATATATGATCCTGCTTCAAAATCCAAGGAACAAACTGAGTATAAAATCCATTTTCTCCCAACTATAGACCAGAACGACCATAATTACTTGTTCCTATCACCCCCGAGCCTAAACCATTATTCCATAGGGACTGAAAATTTTCATAACCTTCTTTAGGTAATTTAGAGTTTTATTCCATGGGAAACATAAGGTGGAGGTAGAAGGTTGTAAATTGGAAAAAGTTAAACACAAGAAACCTTGGCTAATGCAATTATCTACCGGAATGAAAAGGAAGGTTGTTGACTTGATAAAGGACTGTATGGTAAATATGGATGGGATGGAGACTAGGTTATAACTAAGTTTTTTACATTTAGGCTCTTACAATTTTTTCATAGGCATGGGTTGGATAAAAAAACATTCAACTGTCGTAAACTGTTGTAACAAGACTTTTAATTGTATAGATGATTTTGACCAAGGAAGAACAATAAAAGGAATACAAAGGGGTGTTTCAATAAGACATATATATCCTTTGAAGTTAAAAAAGAATGAAAGGAAAGGATGTGAGATATATGTTGTACACATATCCAAAAGTAGGAATGAAGTAGTTGAATTTTTTTTAACTAAGGATCCTATATTGAAAGTGTTTTGGGATGTGTTTCTGAGAGACATTCCAGGATTACCTCCTAGACGGGACATAGATTTTACCAAAGATTTAGTACCCAGATATGCATCGGTGTCTAAATCCCCTTACCAGATGAGTACTGCAGAGTTGATTGAACTTAAAATGCAACTCCAGGAGTTGATGGATAAGTAGTATGTCATACCTAGTGTCTCTCTGTGGGGAGCATCAATATTGTTTGTTAAAATGAAATATGGAATATTCAGAATGTGCATTGATTACATGCAATTTAACAAAATGACAATTAAAAATAAGTATCCTTTACCCCGTATTGATGAATTGTTTGATCAAGTTGGAGGAGCTAAGATTGTTTCTAAGATAGATTTACGGTCATGGTATCATCAGGTTAGGATTAAATAAGAATACATTCATAAAACTTATCTTCGGGCCAAATATGAACACTATGAGTTTGTAGTAGTACCTTTTGGTCTAACAAACACACCTGCTACATTTATGTGTTTAATGACCAATGTATTGAAAAAATATTTAGAAACGTTTGTAATAGAGTTCATAGATGACATTTTTATTTACTCAAAAATGAAAGAGGAACATGAAGAGCATATGAGAATAGTTTGGAAAACACTTAGAGAACATCAATTGTATGCAAAGTTCAGTAAATGTGAATATTATCAACACAAAGTAAAGTATTTGGGACATGTAATTTGAGGAGAAGGAATTTTAGTAGACCTTGGAAAGCTACAATCCATATTGGGTTAGCCATTTCCAAAGGATGTGTCAGATGTATGATGCTTCATGGGCATCACGGGGTATTATCATAGCTTCATAGAGGGATTTCTAAAACTTACCTATCGAATAAACTCTTTGTAAAAATAGGGAATCATATTTAAATGGACTGAGAAAAATCAGGAGAACTTTGGAAAGATAAAAAAATTGTTTTCAACAACTCCAATCTTGAAGATAGAAGACCCAAACAAGGACTTTGTGGTCAATATTGATGCTTCATTAGAGGGATTATGAGGTGTATTGTTACAACATGACTATGTGGTCACTTATGAATCACAAAAGTTTAAACCTCATGAAAACAACCATGTAGCGCATGATTTATAATTAACTACTATTGTGCATGCTTTAAAAATGTGGCGAAACTACTTGTTGGGTAGGAGAATTATGTTAAAATTTGATAATAGCAGTATTAAGCACTTTTTCGATCAACATAATTTGAATTCAAGACAAGCAAGGTATTTATCCTTCCTAAGTGAATATTATTTCAAAATAAAACATATTAAAGGAAAGGAGAACAAGATAGAAGATGCACTTAGCAGAAAACTAAATGCATTTTTCAATAGTAACATACAAACTCATTTGAAAAAGAGAATTAAATCAACAAATGAAAGTGATGCAATTTATAGGAAAATACATGAAAATTGTTATAATAATAAGTGACATGAGGAAGAACAAAAATTCAATTGCAATTAAGAAGTTCTAGTACAGTATAAAGATGAAATTTATGTTCCAAACAACACATATTTGAATAACTTATTATTAGCTTAAGTACATATGAATCCTTATTCAAAACACCCAAGTTATCAAAAGACTCTAACCACTTTGAAGAAATAATACTTTTGTCCTAGAATGAAAACAAATGTTTTTGAATATCTTGCTAGGTATCTTGAGTTCCAAGAAGTTAAAGTTGAGCACCATCACCAGGTTGGATTATTGCATCCAATACCAATTCCTGAGTGGAAGTGGGAAGTGATTAGTATGGATTTTATTACATGACTACCTACCACAAAGAAGAAAAATGAATCTATAATGGTATTAGTAGACAAAATCTCAAAATATGCACACTTTGTTATAGTAAAATCAACTCATAAGGCCATAAACATTGCAGAGATTTTCATGAAGGAATTTTTTAGAATGAAAGGTTTACCCAAAGCTATCATTTCAGACAGGGATACAAAGTTCAATTCAAACTTCTGGAAGAATTCGTTTGGTGGTTTGGAAACTCAGTTAAATATCAGTACTGCATATCATCCTCAAAATGACAGTTCGAGTGAAAGGACTAGTTGAATTATAGAGGATATGTTGTAGATGTATGTAATGGAATGCCCCATGAAGTGGGAAGCTTTCTCTCATCTCTTTGTATTTGCATATAAGAATGGTTATTAGTCTTCCTTAAAGACGAGTCCCTTTGAGACATCCCAATTGATATAATTATTCTAGGACCATAGATGCTAAAATAAATGGAAACAATTGTTCATAGAGAAAAATAGAACTTGAAAATTGCACAGGACAGACAAAAGAGTTTTCCATACTTGTAAATGACACATACAAAATTCAATGTATGATATCATGTCTATCTAAATGTCAAAACTATAAATAGTTCATTCAATTTGGGAAATATTTCCAAGCCACCACCATGGTATTGTGGGCCATTTGAAGTGCTTTCCAGAGTAGGCCCAGTGGCCAAACAACTTTCATTATCAGCCAATTTAAAAGTACATAATTTATTTCATTATTCATTGTTAAATAAGTATGTAGATGATGTAACTCATATTGTAAATTGGAATTTGATTCATGTGGAACCAAAGGGCGAGTTCCAGGTGGAACTAGAGGGCGTGTTCCAGGTGGAACCACTACACATTGTTGACAAGGACGCTATGTTGCAGAACCAAGCCATCACTTAGGTTAAAGTGCAGTGGAGGCACTTTAGTATTGAGGAGGCCACTTTGGAAATGGAAGAATACATGAGGAAGGATTATACATTCCCGTTCTAGAGTTGATATAATCAAATTGGAACACCAAGGACAATGTTCATCTCAAGAGGGGAAGGATTAAATTGTTAGACAATTGGATTAGGTTGATGGACAGTTAGTATGTATTGTTTGTTTCCATTGATTGCAACCATTGGTGAGTGATATTGTATATTGATGTCAACCCTTGGAGAAAGTTCAGTAGCACAAAGGTTTGGGTAATGGAACCAAGTTTTTTTGATGTATAATGGTATGAGTTTTAATATATTTTAAGGTAATACTATTCTAAATGGGTAGTACATTTCATGCCATTTCCAGTGGTATGTGGAACATCACATATCTCCTCACGGTTAGAGAGTTATGGCCATGAGAAGTTGGAGAACCCAGTTTTGCGTAGTGAATCCAAGTTTGTTTGATGGATAATGGTATAAGTTTTGATATATTTTAAGGTAATAATATTATATATGGATATTACATGTCATGCCACTTCTTGTGGTATGTAGAACGTCACATAACGCCTCACGGTTTGAGATTTATGGCCTTACGAAGTTGGAGGACCCTCATATGTCATCTAGAAGCCCCAACAGGTCAAAGTAGTCAAAGTGGTTTAAGATATTTTAGAAGGTAAATAATAAAGTGAAGTGATGAGTGTACTATAATTCAAAGTGACTACAAAATAAATTATTTAAATAATAAATTTAATGGAGAAATTAAAAGTGGGTTAACCCTAAAATAAGGAAAGTGGGAAAAGTGACCTAGAAGATGCTTCTAAGGAAGCTACTTGGAGAGTATAAATAAGAGCCAAGGCTCTCTCATTTTACATCACACTTAATCATATTGAATATCTATAGGTGACTGAGGTAACCAAAGGATATCTAGGCCAAATGAGAGGGAAGGTGAAGAAAAGAAGGCCATAATTCAATGGAGGATAAATTCTTTTGACGATGCTTTATAAGGTATGTTATTTACAGGTCATATCACCATTTTCACAATAAGGTTTTTTATAGAATGATTCAGACCATGAAATTGATAGGCCATTGAGGGAAAATATACAAGTATCCATGGTAAACATTTCATCTTGTGAGTCATTGTATTTTTGGATTTACACTCCGTGGAATATAGGGTTTGTGGTTAGTCTTGAAACTAGTCTAAAACATGGGTTTCGGGTAAAAATGTCATAATGTATTCATAATAGATCCAAATTTAGTAAGACCAAATGTGTTAGTTATATTACCGTCTTTAGTATTCTGTGTAACGTTTTCATATCCATTGAACAAATATTCTGTGTGGGGAATTCTCTACAAGATCTCTCTCTACAATAAGCATATCCATTGAACAAATATTACGTGCGGGGAATTATCTACAAGGTCGCTCTCTAGAATAAGCGAGAATTCAACAAGGTATGCCATTTTTTCTATAATTCCTTTTCTAAGAGATTCCAAGTAGTGACACCTCAAGGAATTGAATAAAACAAACTGAAGAACATTGTGTACTATTTTCATATATTTATTCATTACAGGTACATAGTTATGATTATTTCAAGTTAGGGTTGTTGACTAATCCCAAACTAGTCAGGTGAGACTAAAGAAAGTTTGATGAAAATGATAGTCTCTTATTGTGAAAGTTAAGGAATATTTGTAGGTATGTGATCATATACACCAGGTCTATTACAAAGTTATAAATCATATTTGGATTATTAAATTGATGAGGGATTCTGGTTAAGGTACATGTTGCGTACATGGTTGAGAGAAGTAGTTGATGAGTTGGCACATACATGAGGTGTATAGTTGATGATATTGGTACATATTGATGAGTAGTTGACACATGATTGGTGCATACTTGGTACATGGTTGGATCCAATTGTTTATGGTACAATTTGATTATAGTTTGTTTGCTATAGGTTGGTGCATGGTTAATGCACTTGTTTATGGTATAGGTTGATTACAGGTTGAGGTATGGGTTGATGCATGGTTGATGCATGGTTCATGTTTACAGTGGTATATCTCACAGTGATAGTGTGACAATGGCTATTTCATTCTACTTCTACTTTAGGGTAGTTGGATATAGCAAGGACAGGTGGTTATAAAGACCTTTTGGTTGTAGCTGGAGAACATAGGGGGTTGTAGCCTCCTTATGATTGTAGCCAGAGAATAGGGGACTTGGAGCTTCCCTCGGGTTGTAGCTTGAGAAATAAGGGGGTTGGAACCTCTTTCTAGTTACAGCTGGAAAACAAAGGAATTTGGTGCTTACAATGAATGTAATTCTTCAAGACATATAAGAAAACAAAATTCATGGTTTTCTCCCACTTTCGATTTCCACGTAAAACACTGGTGTACTATGTATGTGTATGATCGTTCATTTTTTCATTGCTTATTTACTCTGTAGTTATTGGGTGATAATGCTACATTGATATAACACTTGTATTATATGGTTAAAACGGATTAAATTTCTCTATCACTGATTCACCCCCCCTCTTAGTAATCCAGCCATTTGTATCAACGTCAGTTCCTTTAGGAAACGGTTTAGCCACTGGAAGAAGATCATGGATTATTTTGAGAATTGAGTACCAATGTTTAATGGTCAGAATGGTTTTAAGTCTAAGATGTGGAGCAGAAGTATGGAATTATTTTTACAAGAACAGGGACATTATATTTGGATATCAGTTGTTCCAAGATATGATAGTTCAAAAAGGGAAAAGACTTCAACCAAGAAGGAGTTGATGAAGAATAAAAAAATAGCAATGGATTTCATCTGGGAAGGATTACCTAATCCGGTAAGAGAAAAGGTTGGTAACTGTTCAATAGCCAAAGAACTTTGGGATAAGTTACATCACATATATTCTTCACCCATTGCAGATTCAGAAAATGCCAAAGAATATGCAGATACAGAACAAGAAGAAATATGTTCATCATGTCAGACAGATTAAGAAGAGGAAGAGTATGAAGAAGCAAAAGTTGATTACAAAAAAAATTGATCAATGCAATTGAATATATAAAGAAAGAAAGAGAGGAAAACAAGTCATCCAATAAAGAATTGATGAAGAAAAATGAAAGTGTTCAAGGTTTCGAAAAATCAGTAGGTTATCAAGAATTTAAGAGATAAAATAGAAGAGGCTAGAAGAATTGAAGAAACTCTAGAATATCAACAGAAATGTTTAGAAGACAACATAGTAGCACAAAAGGAAGAAGAAGAAAATAGAGAAAATATATTGATGGATCATCTCAAGGAAAGAACCAATGACTTAAACCAATTTGAGGAAGAGTTTGGTTGGAAAGAGAGAAGACTCGAAGAAAAAATAATTACATTGAAAATCAAACTTGAAGAAGCAAATAGAACATAAGAGGTCATGAAGTCTTAGATAATGAAGAAAGAAGAAGAGGTTGAGAATCTTGAAGAATAAGTTGTCACACTAAGAGTCAAAATCATCAAGCTCAAAAAGAACGTTGAAGAGATAGAAACATCCACATCAATTGTAGAGAAAGAAGAGAAGCACTCTACGTTGCTAGAAAAGAAGAATGAAGAAAATAGAAAAAGTTATGTATAAGTACTCAAAGTAAGGAATAATGGTCAACCATAATCTAAGAAAACTAATAAAGATACATATTCAAGAAGACCATCCATGTTCAAGCCACAAATAAGCTTCAATCATGATCATGATTAGTCAAGGAAGAAATTCAGAAGGAATACACCAGAAAATAGATCATTCACTCCCAGGTATGAAAATTTCTTTTATGGTCATTGTTTTTATTGTACTAACTTTGGACATAAGGTTGCAGTTTGCATGTATTATAAAATAAATGTTCAAGTATGAAACACCTATGTGGCCCCACATAACATTGAATGTTACAAATGTCATAACTATGGACACATAGCTCGTGATTGTAGAAGCATGATCGATACTTCCATGAAAAATAACATTGATATCAGATGTTAGAAAGTGTGGATAAGAAAACATGAAGAACAGGTGAACAAAGACCATGTCCTAGAGATCACAATATTTGAAATAAAACAAGATGGAGAAAATTCTACGGAGAAAAATAAAGATGCCAGATACATAAAGGTTTGGAAAATAACTAAAAGAAAAGAAGGACAGGTAAATACGGAACAGGTTCAAGATATTGTACTTTCAGGCATTGTAGTGAAATATGAATCCACAGACATAAATAAATATGTCATAGCTTAGAGAGATGATGAATCTACCAATGAAGATAATGATGAATCTACCAATGAATATGACGATGAATACACATCAGAGTAGGAATTGTTCTGAGCCATCTGTCTTAGAGACTCCCAGGTAATATGAATATTAGACAGGGGGATTATGTGTGATAGTTGTGACAGACCAAAGAACCATCCTTTGATCAACTTGTAGAGTTTAAGATGACATATCTAGAGCATACATTTAGTAGAAGTACAATTTGATAGATTAATCAAGACTTCATGATAGTATAGTGATAAATGGATCATCATTATGGACAATTGCGCAAGTAGAGTATTGGACAATATGGACAGAGATGGATTCGTAAGAATACTTAGCAGTTTTGGAAATATATATGAAAGTGGATGAGAGAATGGATTCATATATTGTTTCAGAGAGTGGTTCAGAGACAAAGGAACATTATCATAATGGATGATAATTACACAGGAAATGGCTCGAACAATGCTAATGGATTCCAAATTGACAGATTTTTTTTGGACACATGCAGTGCATACAACAATTCACATTCAAAACTAAGTAATGCTCATAAACAAAAATGGAAAATATCCCTACGAACTATGGAAAGTAAGAACATACAACAACCTCTACATCAAGGTAACTCAAGGCAGTATTTTATTAATTGAAATTTAAGTTGATGATATTGTTTTTGGAAGTACTAATGACAGGTTAAGCCAGGAATTTTCAAAGGATATATAGAATGAATTTGAAATGGAATTACTTGGATAACTTTCCTTATTTCTGGGTCTTAATATATGTCAAATCAACCAAGGAAGTTTTATTTCTCAAACTAAGTATATCAGAGAAATTCTAAAGAGGTTTGGAATGGAAGATTGCTAACTAGTTACCACTCCTATGCAAACCAGTTGCAAGTTGAACAAAGATTATGATTCAAAGTCTAGATACCAGAGGTAATATAGGTCAATTATTGGTATCTCTCTATATGTGACAACATCCAGACCATATGTAATGCAGGCAGTTCGACAGGTAGCACGATTTTATCCAACACCAAAGGAATCACATGTATTAGCAGTGAAGAGGATTTTTAGATATCTCAAAGGAACATAATAGGTTGGATTATGGTATCCAAAAGGAAAGGATCTATCACTTATTGCCTACATAGATGTAGATTGGGAAGGTTGCATTGATTATCGACGAAGCACCAGTGGAGAAACATTCTACTTGGGTGAGAGTTTAGTATCTTGGCTAAGCAAGAAAGAATCATCAATATCTTTACCTACAACTGAGGCAGAGTATATTGTAGCAACAACATGTTGTACACAGGTTCTATGGATGAAACAAACTCTAACAAATATACATGTTGAGTATGATGAACCCATTCCAAACTATTGTGATAATAAAAGTGCCATTAGTATCTCAAAGAACCCGGTGCTGCACTCCAAAACGAGGCACATTCCAATAAAGTATCACTTTCTACAAGAACAAGTTGCAGATAAGAACATCAGAGCTCAATATGTCAACACAAAAGAACAAGTGGTAGACATATTTACAAAACCACTTCCATGGGAATCCTTTGAGTATCTTCGCCAGAGACTCAGAGTGATTTCTAGTCCAAAATGAATGCTTTTGAATACTTATATTGCATGTCTTAGATTTACATGAGGACGCACCATAAAGAGGACAATTCAGGTTGAGAGATCAGTTTTAGGAAGAGCTCAGTCAAGGGGAGTATCCCCAAGGACAGTTCAATTAGGGGAGAAACCCCGGATGGAAAGATACATTTTCCATTGATAACAAAGGAAGATCTATTTATCAGATGTAGGATATAAATGCTTAGAGAGAGAGCATAGAGGCATGTAGACAGAGGGAGATCCCAAGGCGAGTTCGTTCATGTGTAGAAGCCCCAAAGGGATATACCATTTTCCACTAATGTCAAAGGGGGAGAGATAGAAAAATTGATGAGGAGTATAAGCATGAATGTTATCAAGACTAAGTGTTGGCATCAATGTTGGTGTTGCCATCAATGCCAAAGGGGGATATTGTCAAACAATTGGATTAGGTTGATGGACAGTTGGTATGCATTTTTTTTTTTTCATTGATGTCATCCATTAGAGAGTGATATTGTAGATTTATGTCAAAACTTAGTGATTGAAGTCAACCCTTGGAGAAAGTCTGGTAGAAAATTCCAGTAGCACAAGGGTTTGGGTAATGCACCCAAGTTTGTTTGATGTATAATGGTATGAATTTTAATATACTTTAAGGTAATAATATTCTATATGGGTATTATATGTCATTCCATTTCCATTGGTATGTGGAACGCCACATAAATCCTCATGGTTAGAGAGTTATGGCCATGAGAAGTTGGAGAACCCAGGTTTAGGTAATGGACCCAAGTTTGTTTGATGGATAATGGTATGAGTTTTGATATATTTGCAGGTAAGACTATTCTATATGGATAGTACATGTCATTCCATTTTGGTTGGTATGTGGAATGTGACATAACTCCTCACGGTTTGAGAGTTATGGCCTTACGAAGTTGGAAGACCCTCATATGTCATCTAGAAGCCCCAAAAGGTCAAAGTAGTCAAAGTGGTTTAAGAGATTTTAGAAGGTAAATAATAAAGTGAAGTGATGAGTGTACTACAATTCAAAGTGAATAAAAAATAAATTATTTAAATAATAAATTTAATGGAGAAATTAGAAGTGGGTTAACCCTAAAATAAGGAAAGTGGACAAAGTGACCTAGAAGATGCTTCTAAGGAAGTTACTTGGAGAGTATAAATAAGAGGCAAGACTCTCTCATTTTACATCACACTTGAGAATATTGAATATATATAGGTTACTGAGGTAACCAAAGGATATCGAATCTGAATTTCAGAGGGAAGGTGAAGAAACGAAGGTCGGAATTCAAGGGAGGATAAATTATTTTAATGATGCTTTCTAAGGTATGTTATTTACAAGTCATCTCACCATTTTATAAATACTTTTTTTTCTAGAATGCTTCAGATTTTGAAATTTATAGGCCATTGAGGAAACATATCCAAGTACCTACGGTAAAAATTTCATCTTGTGGGTCATTATATTTTTTGAGTTACACTCCATGGAAAATAAGGTTTGTGGCTAGTCCTAAAAGTAGTCTAAAACAAGTGTTTTGTGTAAAAACGACATAACTTATTAATAACAGATCCAAATTTAGTAAGACCAAATTTTATGGTTATAATACATTCTCTAGTATTATGTGTAAAATTTTCAGATCCATTCAACAAATATTCTATGCGGAAACGCTCTACAAGGTCACTCTCTAGAATAAGCTAGAATTCAACAAGGTATGCCATTTTCTCTATAACTCATTTTTTGAGAGGTTCCAAGTAGTGACACCTCAAGGAACTGCATAAAACAAACTGAAGAACATTGTGTACTATTTTCATATCTTTATTCATTATAGGTACATAGTTATGATTATTTCAAGTTAGGGTTGTTGACTAATCCCAAACTAGTCATGTGAGACTAAAGAAAAGTTTGATGAAAATGCTAGTCTCTTATTGTGAAAGTTAGAGAAGGTTTGTCGGTATGTGATCATATACACTAGGTATATTACAGAGTTACAAATCATATTTGTAGGATGGAATTGATGAGGGAT
>JASDQU010373408.1:13577-34029 GCA_032191745.1 Picea mariana | reverse complement strand
ACATACATGAGGTGTATAGTTGATGATGTTGGTACATATTGATGAGTAGCTGACACATGATTGGTACATACTTGGTACATGGTTGGATGCACTTTTTTGTGGTACAAGTTAATTACAGGTTGTTTGGTACAGGTTGGTGTATGGTTGATGCACTTGTTTATGGTACAGATTGATTACAGTTGAGGTACAAGTTGATGCATGGTTCAGGTTTATTGATACAAGTTTGCAATGGTATATCTAACAGTGATAATGTGACAATGGTTCCATCATTCTACTTCTACTTTAGGGCGGTTGGATGGGGCAAGGACAGGTGGTTGTAGCCACCTTCTAGTTGTAGTCGGAGAACATAGGGGGTTGTCGCCTCCTTCTGGTTGTAGCAAGAGAATAGGGGATTTGGAGCTTCCCTCAGGTTGTAGCCTGAGAAACAAGCAAGTTCGAGCCTCCTTCCAGTTTCAGCTAGAAAACAAAGGAATTTGGTGCTTCCAATGAATGTAAAACACTCTGTACTATGTATGTGTATGATTTTTCATTTGTTCATTGCTTATTTACTCTGTAGTTATTGGATAATAAATCTAGATTGATATGACACTTGGATTATATGGTTAAAAATGATTAAATTTCTCTATTACTTTACCTCCCCTCTTAATAATCCAACATAAATGTCCCTCAATTTATAAATATTTTAATATTTTAATTTTAAGGATTTATGTGTGTAAACATATTTTAATTGTGAGAATTTATGTGTTCAAACCTATGTGTAAACTCAGGTTTTTTCATGAATGATGCCCTTGATTATCTATGTTGTCAACATTGGAATGAGCTAAATCTAAGTATGAGTAATGGGACTAACAATCTAGTTTACTCTTGTACTCTCACACCTTAATGGGCATGTTGTCCAAGCTTGGTTACAGGTTCATTGTTTTTCAAACGTTGCTTTGTGAAGCCAAGTGTTTTCACACTCGGGTATTTTGGACTGAGGGTTTCATTATATTTTATATTTTATATGGGAAAATGAATATGTTAACATCGCTAACTCCAAGTAACTATTCTCCCTAGGTATTCAAGTGTTCAATAGGTAAATGTTTACTTCAGTCATCATATAGTTTATTTCATTTCTTTCCTAAAACTTCGATATATGATTTATGTGCAGGCATGTTAAAGTTTGGAGTGTTGGTCTGCACCAAATTATTTGTTAGTATATCGTTCATGATTTCCCTTAGAGGTAACGATGATACCCGTGTTCACACTTTTATAGTTGATACCTTGAATGATTTCTATCTACTCTAATAAAAAAAGTTAGACTTATTGTTTCATATCGAAGTTCCTTTAATACACATTCTATTTAACATGTCATCTCTATGATTAATAAACAATGGTGAAATTCATTGACTTTCTTGGTGGAGGTTCAAGATTCGAGGTAAGAGATAGTTTGTTTACAATTGTTCATTTATTCGGTTCTCAAGTATTGTTTGGTTCTTTTATATCCCTTGGGTGAACTTGGATACATGAAGCCATATATCATAGGTACATAGTTTAATCTATCAACCCGCTAAGCATGCTCTCTAAAAGTGATATTGGGTTCATCTCTTAATCGTCTTCTCCAAAGTTTTCCAACATGGATTCAATTTATCATGATTAGGGTTTAGGATAATGATGACATATTCATCATACCAATTCTATGTACCTATTTAAATAATGTGATAAACTCCTCAATTTATTTTCTTGACTCCATTGATATATATTTATAGTTTGACACTCAACTTACCCATATCACATTTGCGTGAATGGGTTTTGTGTATAATCTTATCATAGTCAAATATCATGTTATTTGAATCTTGTGTTGGGATGAAGGTTTTATTTTTATAAATAAAAATATTGTGGTGTTATTTTCTTTATTATCTATTGTTAGATGACATGGTCGTTGGCTCCAGGGTTTTGAAAGGAACCCTAAAATCTTTTCAAATTAAAATATTTGATATGAATACTTGTATATATTCATAAACCTTGGGTTTTTATTGATATTTATTTACTATGTATATTATGTACAATACATGTTTGTAAAGTTTGCATAATATTCATGGCCATAATTTTGGTTTGGTTTATCTTGACACCATACTTTGGTAGTAACTGTGCATTTTTCATTTATAAATTCATATATCTTGTATCTACTACAAATAAGAAATATTTATTTTTATTTGAGATACATTGTAATATACTCAGCTCTTCTCAAGGGTCATGTCACCTCAAAAATTTGAACTCTAATACCACATTGTAGCGTTTCCATCCTCCTAGCTTAGTTATGTTGCCATATTGTAAAGTATCTACTACCGTGACTCACTAAATAAAGCTCTGATATAAATTATTTTTTATGAGGAAGTAACTCATTGAAACCAGTAGCCCGCATAACTAGCATTGTGCTACGTGCATCTATGTTTTCCTAGTGCACAAAAACAATCTTGTACTATGCACAACAACTATGTCTTAGAAATTCTGCGTGCTCAACTTTCATTGTGTCGGCTACGTCAATTTTCCCTCAGCACGCATGAAATTTCTAACTTCGCACTAGAACCCATATGATTATTGTTGAAGTTACTTAATATATAGTGACTATTATAGAGGAATGAACTCATGAAACAACTACTCACACAACCATTCCTATGTTGTGAGTGGGGTTTTTCCCAATTTGCATGCGTAGACTAATTTCCTTGTGCACACGATGATTCAAGATTTGCCTCAGAATCCCATGATCGTTATCATGGAATTATCTAATAGGAAACATTTAATAACTTCCAAGATCTACATCCACAATAGTTATGTAGAACTAACAATACATGCACAACCCAACATAATTATGTACCAATTCCATAAAAGAAAAAGAATAAACATTTGCATGTTAAACAATATATAAACCCATATAACCTTGGATGGGGTGATACATTACACCCATGTGCCATGTCTCACAGGGCCTGGATAAGCCATAAATAAGGGTGGTCGACTCCCATCCCCTCGACATTAAAAATGGGATCCAACCATAACTACAAGCCTACAGCCATGAGACCTTTCACTCTCGCGAACAATCAAGCGACCACTGAATTCAATGTTTGGGAAGTGGTCATGGAAGTCGTCCCGTCGCACCCTTAATTTTTTATCTACCTCTTCATCGGTCTTCCTCATTCTATTTTTGTCTTGCACTAGGATATCAATCTATAGATTAGGCATGGCCATCGTTGCATCCACCAAGAATTCACCATTAGATTCATCCATATGATGCCCAGGGACTGGGGAAATCCACGTCGTGGACCAGCTTGGTACACCTTGGCTGCAAGGCATAAATGACTACAAAAATTGGAGTGGGCACTCTCAATTTATCGCACCCAAAAAGATTATATTTCTCACAATGATGATAGAGAAAGAATGGCCTGGTTGCCTCCAACAGATTTTGTGGAGGAGGTCATCCTGGAAAATGCCATCCAACTCCCTCAAGAGAATTTTCTCTTCACAGGACCAGAGCCTCCAATTATCCTCCCTCGAGAACAAATTTGGGTCGATACAGGGGAAAACAACATGGCTTCATAGGTGGAGGATTTCCCCATTGGTTACATTGAGGAGGAAATCCTAGATGAGTGCCTCCAGATGGCCCATAATGACTTACTCTCAGAGTAGTTGGCTCCACTCATAGTCTCTGAACTCGAACCAGGGAGCACAGGGACAGGTGTAGAAGGCGGTGTTGAGGAGTGGAGCATGACAACGGGACAACCGAAAGATGTGATGGATGGAATGAGGGCTATAGAAGAGGATGAACACTAGGAGGTCATGATGGATGGATTCACATCAAAGGAGGGTGGTGAGGTCCTCACGCCACCTTCTATTCCAGCACCCTCATATCAATGGTGTGTCCCTCTGCCCTTCTTCCACCCAAACCAACTCGATTTGGTGCTCAATTTGAGTCATCATATGGCAAACAAGTCCTATCTTGGTGCACTCTTTAGCCAATGCATGGACATGCTCTATGAGGCTCTCTTCGACATGCCAAAAAATCAAATGTTTCTGATGTGCATGAGACTCTATGCCCTGCCATCTTGGTACGAGATGGCTAGTGACGACCCTGACAATTAAGACCTCAATGGGTAGCAGTGTGGCTATATTTTCCTTTTGGTTTTGGTTAGTTGCTTGGCTCCAATTGGGGGTTATGTCTTTTATGTTTAGTTTCTTTTTCATTTTAGTTGTCATGGAAAATTTTGCACATTATGGACTGCCGCTTGTCCTAGTTTCCTCCGGGAAGGGAAGATGGAAGTCTGCCTATTTTGACATAGTCATCCAGGGCTGCCAACTGTTTCGATTTTCACTTTTTGGCGGAACAAGCGCAGCCCAAGGACAACTGTTTATTTTTTTATGACATAATATAAAGGATCCACTCTCTCTTTTTTACTTTATATATATATATATATATATACCCCTATAAACTATCATCGCCCATTCCCTGCATATGAAGCAAACATCTAGTTCTACAAGATATATAATCCATGCACAAATATATATACAATTGTAACACATAATATATTTAACATGTATATGCACATTACTCAAAGATTAATACACACAAGAAGTCACTTATGTTTTGTTGCAATCTAGAAACTATGCACTGAGCTCAGATGTTCCTCCCAGCTAAAGACTCTACCGCTTAGAAAATATCAACAACAACTCACCCTCGAGCTAGGTATTAAAATCTACCAGGGAAAAGGATTCCTAATCTAATATAAATTCTATCAATAGCCAAAATACTCATAAAAAGGTACCAATCCCAACAAACAGAATACAATCCATCATTCCTCACATGCCTGTCTCAACCTAGGAGGTGTTCCCTTTCTATGCTCAATATTCTTCGGTTGCCCCACTTCCCTTCCAGAGCTTCAATAATAGGCCAGATAGGAAGTCTCAGATCCCTATATTCGTTTCTTGGAACCTTGGTAAACCAATTCCCAACATCTCTCTTGCTAGGAGAGAATGCTCATGGGCATGGCAACCCGCTTCTTCAAAAAACACATGCCTGGCAACACAATTATTCTATAGACACGAGTGTGCCCAAATATAGGGTTATGTGATGGAAACAAGTTACATCAATATAAATATTCTTAGCAGAGGAAATTTTTTCTGTATGATCCTGAGAATGAGTGAATTGTTTTCCCCGAAATACACTAAGTCCCAACAATATATATGCATGTCTAAAAATAAACAATTGTCACCTTAGAAACTAGCATCGCTCCACTTGGTGACTCGTTCCCACCCCTTAGGAAATAAGGATAAATATATATCCCATATTATATTTTTGGAAATATTATTAAAATATTCCATTTTCCTAAATCTTAGCCCATTTTTACTTTTCTAGTGGAGTTTAAACCCCCCGACTCTTTTTTTCTGATTGGTCTACACACAATGATATGTTTTTATTAATATCTAAGTGCGATTACATTTTACAAAAATAGGCACACTGGACTTTGTCGCAATCTAGGCTCTCTTTCCTAATAAGCACATAGGTACTATGGCCTCAATATACTTATATACAAAGGCTCTTCGGCCCCAAAATATCCCATCTACAAACATAGTCTGGTGTGCACTTTGTAGCGCCCCTGTGCCCTTATTCATGTGTGTGAAAATCTATGAACAGATGCACACTATTCCTTTGGTTCACGTGCATGGAAATCCTTGTGAACTAAATTAGGTGTGCATAAAGCTATGAAATGGGTGTGCACTCTTCCCTTGGTTCACATGCATGACAATCCTCGCACACTTAATCAGGTGCACACAAAGCTATGAAATACAAGTGCACTCTTCCTCTAGTGCACCTTTTATCCATTTTTTCTACTATGATATCTAGATAGTATGAATGCACAATATCTACTCATCAACCCATTCTAGTAAAAACATAAAGAAACATGTGTTCTAATTCTTTGAAACTTCCTTCGTTCTAACCAAATCTTTGACGACACTAATTCCCTTTTTCTGGTTCATCTTCTTTCAATACTGTAAAATGTTCACTATCTCCATTGCACTCTAAATTGTACGCAAAACCTGTGCACCCATGGCTCACCAGCCTATATTTACATTTACATTTAGATTAAAATTTGAGGTTCAAACTAGGGTATTACATTCCCCTCCCCTTTATGTATGCATTGTCCTTAGTGCATTATGTACAATCAAAACTTCAAAAGTATTCAAAACAATATGGGTACTATGCATGAATAACATCTTCTTTCTCCCAAGTTGCATCCTCGGGACCGTAACAAGTCCATTAGACCTTTACTAGTCCTATTGCTCAATTATGGAGAAACTTGACTTTCCGGTCCAATATGCACACTGACTGAACTTGGAAGGTATCTTGTTTCTGCACCTCAATCACATTCCAATAAATTATATGATAATCATCAAGAACATACTTTTTAAGCAAGGATACATGAAACACATTATGAATGCATATGGATGCTGGTAGTGCAAGCATGTATGAGACAAGAGTAATCCTCTCCTGGATTTCAAACAGCCAACAATAACGTGCTTCCAACTTTGAACAATTTACCAACTTAAGTGAACTCTTCCTAGCTTTCACTTTCAAAAACATGTGGTCACCCATTTTATTTTCACCATTTTCTCTTCCATTTCCCTTAGAAAATCTGGCCCAACCACTCCTTTGTCCACTAGGTTGTCCCAACTCACTAGTGTGTTGCACTTTCTACCATAAAGTGCCTCAAATGAGCTCATCTTTAGATATGATTGATACCCATTATTATAAGAAAACTCAACCAAATGTAAACATTTTTCTTACTGCATTAGCTTGTTCATCAAATACATTCTTAGTATATATTCTATCACTTGATTTACCCTTTATGTTTTCCCATATGACTCGGGATGGTAGGTTGTGATAAAATTCATATTTGTCCCAATTCCTTTAAATAATCCATTCCAAAAATTGGATGTGGATTTCAGATCTCTGTCAGACACAATTTTCTTAGGCACACCATATAGCCTAGCAATTTCCTTCTTGTAAATATCAACAATGTTTTTTTCCTTGTGAATGAGCCTTACTAGAATAAAGTGGGTATCTTTAGTAAGCTTATCCATCACTACCATGATGGAATCGTGTTGCTTTGTTTTTATGGGAATCTTAGTGATAAATCCATAGTTACAACTTCCCATCTCCATTCAAGGATGGGAAATGGTTGTAGAAAACCAAATGGGTGTTTGTGCTCAACCTTTACTTTTTGACATTTCAAACACTTGGCAATAAAATTAGCCACTTCTTTCTTCATACCTGGCCAATAGTATTGTTTCTTGATAGCTGCAATTCTCTTTTGGTAGCTTGGGTTCCCAACATAAGGCACATTTTTCATTTCTTTTAATAACATATTTTTCAACTCTTGAGAATCTAGTACATAAACTTTGCCCCTATACATGAGGATTTTATCCTATTTTAACTCTAAATATTCAATTTTCTGCTACAAAATACCTTGTTGAATATTTTCCTTTATTTCCCCATAGTGTTGATATAATTTTTCATCCTGTAACATTTTTTCTTTCAAATTTTATTTGTACATCATACTAGTTGTAGCATGCATCTCATGCACTCTCCTGCTGAGTGCATCGATCACCTTTTACTCTTTACCCTTGATATGTTTTATATCAAAGTCATACTCACTAAGGAATTCTAACCACCTTATTTTTTTGGAATTTAGAGTTGGATATCCAAAAAAATATTTCAGACCACCATGGTCTGTCCTCAACTCAAATCATCTTCCCATGAGGTAGTATCTCCACATATTCAAGGTAAAAACTATGTCTTCCAATTCCAAATCATGAGTAGCATAGTGTGTTTCATTCTATTTTAATTTCTTTGATTTGTATCACACCATATGCCCATTCTGAATAAGGAATCCACTTAACCCTTCCTTGCATGCATCAGTGCACACAACAAAGTCTTCATTAGGACCATCAATTCTCAAAATTGTTGCACTTGTCAACAAATTACTCAAGTGTTGGAAACTTCTTCTACAATTAGAAGTGAACTCAAATATCACACCTTTCTTTTGCAAGGATGTGATCGGGTGTGCAATATTTGACAATCCTTCAATAAACCTTCTGTAGTAACTTGCAAGTACCATGAAATATCTAACCTCTGCAACATTTCTTGGTGTCATCCATTCTTCAATGAATTTTATCTTCTCTGAGTTCACTGCTATCCCTTTGTCTGAAATGGTATGACCCAAGTAATGAATCTGCCTCTGGTAGAATGTGCACTTGCTCAACTTTCCATACAATTGTTGTTCTATCAATACTTGCAGCACCATCCTCAAGTGTTTCTCATGTTATTCTTTATACTTTGATTAAATAAGTATGTCATCCAAAAATATAATGAAAAACTTATCTAAGTATTCTCTAAGAATATCATTTATTAAAAACATGAAGGTAGTTGGTGCATTTGACAACCCAAATGGCACTATTGTAAACTCATAATGACCATACCTCATCCTGAAGGTTGTCTTGCTGGTGTCATCCTCTTTAATTCTTACCTGATGATACCCTGGCCTAAGATCATTCTTAGAGAATATTTTTGCATCTTTCAGTTGGTCAAAGAGATCATTGTAAAGGATACTTGTTATTCATTTTTACCTTATTCAAATTCTTTAACTCAATGAAAAGTCTCAACATGACATATTTTTTCTTCAAAAATAATATTGGGGCACCCCATGGTAACACACTTAGGCGTATATATCCCTTCTTCAAAATTTCTTCAATTTGCATTTGTAATTCTTTTAGCTATGGGGTATTCATCCTATAAATATTATTTTATACTAGGGCTTCTCTAGGGATTCGATTTATGGAGAAATCAATATCGCTTTTGGGTGGCAACCCCGATATTTCTATAAATACATATTCAAACTCCTTTAGGACTGCATAATATTCAATATTTGGCACTTTATCCTTGGGTGCCTCCTCCATATGTTCTTCAAATTGATGGAAGCCTTTCCTGACACTTTTCTTCAGCTACAAGGATGAAACTTGCTTGATAGTTACTTCTCTGGGAATACCCTAAATTGTCCTCAATTTCCCTTTATTATCCAAGGAAGTGAATGATTTATTGTAACATTCTAGAAAATCATGATGCATGTCCAAACAATCCATACCAATTAGGAAATAACATGAACCCAAAAGTATAATATTCAAATCTTCTTTTTTTCTCGGTCCATTCATGTCCATTGGACATGCCTTAACCATATCATTAATTTTCCCTTTTTCTCTTGTATCTAGATGTACCAACCAAAGTTTCCCAATATTTATTTTTGGAAATTGAAATCTTTCCACCATCTTAGGATCTAGATAACTATGACTAGCTCCCGGATCAATTAAAATAGCAATGGGCCGGTTGTTGATATTTCCTTCCACTTCAATCAGATATGATTGAAACTCATCTTTCTTGTCATCCAAGGCTGCATATATCCTAGGCACATTTCTTCCCACGTACTCCATTGTATCGAATTCTTGTATATTGTGAATAGTCCTCACCTTTTCACCTTTATGAGGACAATCTTTGTACAAATGATCTCCTTCAAAAGTCCAACACTTCATTGGTTGTTGCCTTGGTCTTTTCCCCATTTCCTCTATCATTTTGGAATCCTTGGGAGTTGTTTGTCCCTAAAAATTATTTATGAAGAATGGTGTCTTGGATCTCTTATTCCTCTACTCCATTCTTCTTGTCTTCCCAAGCCTTTTGGTAAGTGGGTCTTTCTCTATTATGATCATAAAGACACTTAAATATCCTTATAGTTTCCTCTAATGTCTTGGGATCATCATATTGTATCTTATCACTGATAAATGATGGAATCCCACTCAAGTACCTCTTAATCGTAACATGTTCATCCTTGTTTAAAAAAACATACTTCAATATCTCTAAAAATGTCCTCTCATACTCATCTATGGTCATACTTCCAAGATTGAGTTCAAAGAAATCCTTCATTTTCCTATACTAATGTTTGGTTAAGTATTTATTTTGAAAATACCTCTTGAACTCCCTCCAAGTAACCTTTCTCTCATTAGTTTGTAATTTCACAAGCTGGTCCCACCACATTGATGTTTTACCCTTGTGTTGGTATTTGGAAATTCTCCCTTCTTAATGTGAAGAGTGATTATGTAACTAAAATCACTTCCTCATTCCTAGGAGCAAGGTCTTTGCATCCTTGTTCTTCTTTTTCTCACCATAAAAATTAGGAGGATTAATCTTACCCATTTCTCCTTGTAGTTCATCCACCCAAAACCTCATCTTATGCTTCCTAATAGGATATCAGATTGAACTACTACGTGCTCTCCTAGATGAATTTCTTGGAGAGTGATGGTGATGCCTATCAACACTTCTTTTTTTTCTTCACTCATCATGAGACCTGTGTCTCCTTGATTTTGTTTATTCGGTATCTTTTCCATATTTTTCTCAATTTTGTCCAAGATCTATAACAACTTGATGTTGAAGCCATCTTGTTCCTCCTTGGATTTCATAATCCTATCATTATAAGATTTATAACTTTGGGCGTCCTTTTGCAAAATTTGTATGGTCTTCACCAAATTCATGCTTTCTTCCTTGCCTTCTCCATGTCCATTTTATTTTGTACCCTCGTAACCTATATTTGCATACATCCTTATGAAATCATCTTCCTACATGTAGTTTCTCTATGCATATTCTATGCTTCTAATCCATGTGTTGATCATGTACTAATCAATTGTTGTTAACTCTGCAAAATGTGTAGGAAACAAGATTTGTTAGACTAAATAATTTATGAAAACCATAATTACTATGAATATTCTTCTCCATAAGTGTATCAAAATCCTTTGTTTTGATTCTTGGTGAATTTAATAGCCTAATTCAAAATTGTGGGTGAATATTTGGACTCCTTTGTCCATGAATTTTCCTCCTCTTTTCTCTCCTTTTCTTTCTTTCAAAGCTTGTGGGTATACCAATTATGCATTGTATGCCCATTTTAGTCATGCGTGCATGCTCTTCACATGACATACCAAGCGCACATACAACATATCAGTATCCAATGTATACAACTTTAATATCGGGCACTAATATTTATCATGCTCAACTTTTGGGCTCTGCACATCATTATCTAGTGTGCACAACTTTTGTGTCACGCACCAATATTCCACACAAATTAAAAAATTTCTCTTTGATGCACCAACATTCACCACACACCCTTTCACACCCAATAATCAATGTTCATATCCAATTATGCTCCATGTAGCTCCAACATTCCATGTGCATGAACTGCGCACCAACACTATGCATGCGCTGATATTTATACTCTATGCAGCTCTCATATTCAATGTGCACTCATTGCACATCACTAGTATTCAATCTATATGCCCTATGCACTATTATTATGTATGCACCCATAAATTATAAATGGATTCCATATTCATTGCACATGCACTAGAATATTTGGGTCATTTTGCGATGGTTGTTTCGACGCTCTTGCGACGTTATGTCATTGACATCGCGAAAAATATGGAGTCTTTGAAATGTCATTTTATGTCACATGGAAATTGCGATGAACTTGAGAAAATGTCCCAAGAGCATCAACATAGGCAATTGTGACAAAAAAGAAATATCGTCGCCAATACGACAATATAGAAAAACTATGTGAAACCAACTTTTCATCTCAATTGTGATGCCCATTGCGACAACAAATTTCGTGGTTTATATATCAAAATTGTCGCAATAATTTAATCGGTTGTCACACTGGCGACAACAATGTTTCGTTCTTTACACAGCAAAACCGTCACATCAATTGAAGTTGTCGTTGTGTGTGCGACGACAACTTTTCATTGTTTATATAACAAAATTGTTGCATCAATTGAAGTGGTTGTCGCATGTGTGACACTAACTTTTCGTTTTTATATAGAAAAAATGTTGCAACAATTGAAGTTTTCATCGCATGTGTGACAAGAAATTTTCATTTTTATACAACAAAACTGTCGCAACAATTGAATTTTTCGTTGCATGTGCGACGACAACTTTCCATTTTTATATAGCACAATTATTGCAACGATTGAAGTTGTCATCGCACATGCGACAACAAATTTTCATTTTTATATAGCACAACTGTCGCAACAATTGAAGTTGTCATTGCATAGGGGATGACATCTTTTCATTATTTATACAACAAAACTGTCGCAGTAATTAAGGTTTGCGTCGCAATTGTGACGACCAATATTTATATATATATGTATGTATGTATGTATATATATATATATATATATATACATATATTAGGCTGCAATTTTGATATTAATATTAATATTACCATAATAATTTTTTAATTGATATGTGCTCCATTACTAATAATTTAACAGAGAATTAATGAAGTTAAAGTGCTAGGACTGCTTTGAGTCGCTAAACCTAGAATCTGATGCCCTCTCTATCAAATCCATGAATAATCTGCTGACCATCTACTCCTCAATTGCCCCTTTGCAAAAGAATTCTGGCGGCATGCACTACCAGGAGGGATCCCTTCTGACCAACTCCCTCCTGACATACCCACTCTGATAAAAATCCGGGCCACCCTCTATCCTTTCCCTCTCAAGGCCAACCCTCAAATCAAGTGTTGTTGGATGTCCCTCCCTAAATTCATCCTTTGGAAAATTTTGCTTGAAAGAAACTCCAAAATCTTCAGAAATCTGACCACTTTGCCTGACATCGTTTCTACCAAAGCCAAAGCCCTATTGGGAGACTGCCTCTCCTACCTTTGGCCTTACACAAACTCCCTTTCTCTCAACTCCCCTGATAAAGATTGGATCCATAGCCTCGCTCCAGACCTCAAAGTCGCCCCTCCTCTCACTAAGGATCATGAAATCTGGTGAACTATGGGAATTAGAATACTCTTGGGGGCTTGGAGTAGAATCCAATAATATAACAAAATCTCTAAGCCTTTGTCAAGGACTTATCCAAGCCCGAAATCTAGAAATCAAAGAAATAACGGTGATAGGCGACTCCCAAATTTTAATCCAAGCTATGGTCACCAACACCTTGCCTACTCAAATGCATCTATGCCACATTCTCAAGAAAATCATGTGGCTCTCTTGCTCCTTCCAAAAAATTGACTTCTTTCATGTGCTTCATCATTTCAACACTGAAGCCGAACAATCTGCCAAAGTCACCACCCACTTGAGCAGGGGTCAAATCTCCCTAAATGGAACTTTGGTTTTCATCCCTCTCCCTTAGCGACACATGACGAGTGCTCAGCTGGGCCTCTCAGGGCAAGTGGCCTTCATTCCCTCCCAACGTCATACTCATGGCAGCCCTCCTCCACCTCCCTTGTTTATCCATTCTCCCGTGTGACGGTACTTATCTGCACTATTCACGTCCCCTCCCCTCCCCCTCCCTATCCTTTGCCTCACATCCCTCCTGCACCTCTGCACAGATCTCTTACCCCTCCTACATGGCACTCACATGAGCCCCGCCTCCTCCCATGGAAGTGCACAAATGAGATACCATTAAATTTAGGAAGGTGGCGAACTGCTCCTGCTCATCTTGCCTTCCCAATTCTGTATGGTTTCTCGCCTGGCTTGAGATCCCAATCTCTCCCGTAGTTAGTCTCTACCCATTTTCCTCGGCCAGGCCTCCCTCCTCGTCTTTGTCCACCGCTCTTGCAATGGAGTCCAGTTCCAACTCAACCACCCCCCCTAATCCCTCACCCTCCCTGGAACTCAAAATTCATAGGCTGAAACGCACGCTTAGCACGCATAGAGGATTTATGCTCTATCTTGACGGGGAAGGAGGTTAGAGGTTCAAAATGATGGAGGAAGATCTAATCTATCTAAGGGAGGAAGCGGTAGAAGCTCTCACTTGCACAACTCAGCAATCTAACAGCATATGGAACCAAGAATTGGAAAGATGGAAATTCAAACTACAGGACAGAGCTTCTAGACAAATACAAGGGGAAAGGCAACCACGAGCACAAGCTCCTCCATCCCAGGTCGGAAGGTTTAATCCCAAATTCCTCTTTCCTAGAATTAGTTCTTTTTGGATCTCTGGTTGTCTTCTTTGTAAGTTGGAGTATAGGCCCTTATGCAACTCAGACAATCACATTGTAAGTTGGTTCTTATTCTGAGTTTAGTTATATTTTGGACTCTTGGTTGTTATGGGAATTATAGGACTTTATAGCATGGAAACCCCTTTGTAATCTCGAACCTCCCGCACTGATCGTAGGGATGAATTATGTAAGTTTTCTCTACAGTGGTTATACCATTGGTTTTAATATATAAACTCCTTTCTTGTGTAAAAAAAAAATATTACCATAATAGACTTAAGACTAGTCTATTATATGAAAGTTCATGATCATTCACATGATAAGTTTCAAAGGCATAATTAAAATACGTTTCTCTCTTTCATATGGTAGCTAACAACAAGAGACAATATGTATTATACCATGTCATACATAACACTATTGCACACTTGCTATATGATCATTTCATACCTACTCGTTATGAAGAGTTTCATACAACCCACTCAAAGCTATCATTCAAAGTAAACAACATAGCATAACCTTCAAGATGAAGACAACTAGCTAAAAATGTTATTATCCAAAGCATAACAAGTACAATTTCATGTTCAACAATTAAACACATCCATGCATTCATATCAATAGACATGCATTCAAATTAATGGACATATACAATCCTATTCATGAATATTAACTTCACTCTGCATAAATAAGAGGTCTACTCATTCAATGCATACATGACACTAAAGGGTGGTTACAACTAAGTCTTGTTAACAATAGAAATATACCACCAAATATTATTGGTTAAACATCAATCAAACTCATTCATAGTATCCCTAAGACAAATTCCTCTTACCAGACATCTACAACACTGTGGATGAATGGTATCTTCACTTTTAAACATGGCAATCCTTAGGAACAAGCTTAATACATTTAAATCCATATACACTAAATAAAGGTAAGGATCATCAATCTATCAACCTCTTAACCTTCTAGGTAAACAACCCATCAATCAATAGGCCATTGAACATGTGAATCAATAATGCATAACATTTATACATGTCAAAACCTCCAAAGGGTGGACACCATTAAGTCTTGATGCTAATACCAATGAATGATAAAATATAAGCACTTACATCAATATTAGACATCTTCATACTGGTTACAAAATAATCACTAATCAACAACTTCATATAGTTATGAATCTGAAGGAAAAAATTATTTTCACTTATTCAAGAATAATCAGTTATGTTAATATGGCATCAAAAACACTATCATTCACTATGATTTAGCCCATACAGGTCCCTATTTCCCGCCTCTAGTATTAACATTTTAGGCTGCAATTTTAATATTAACATTAATATTACCATTTTAATATTAATATTACCATATCCTCCAAGTGGAACATGGTTTCTCCTATAATTCCTTGGATAATGGGGATATGTCTCAATGCCTTGATAATGTGCATGAGAGGACAATAATTCCCTTAGGCTCTAAATGAATCTTTCGGAGACCTACAAGGGCCATGGACAATGCCACAAACCACAAAACATGCCTATATAAGATATCATTATCATTCGAGTGGTATGTGGATGCCATTAGAAGGTTTTATGCATTAGGGATGGGTACTGGAGCCTTGACCATGGTTGGTTCAAAAGTCAAGGGAATTAGGACCTAAGTTAATATTCTTGATCTAATAGGCCATGATCAAGGCCTCAAACTACAACATAGTTCCTTTAAAGTGAATCGTTGTCATATAATTAGGATATGGGTATAATAATGATTTTTTTCATAGTAGGAATGGGTCTCAAGGACTTTACCATAACAAAGGGAGGACAATAAGGGCCTTATTCCATAAATGGATTTGTAAGGTTCAATATTCATGAACATCACCTTCAACATAATCCCTTTAGAGGAAATATTTGGCCCCCAAGTTGAATATGTGTACCATTATGAAATATTTTTCATTAGGGACATGTGCATTAAGTAATTAGCCATGGTCAAGCGAGGAAAATAAGGCCCTTGGGTCATTTCTAAATCCTTTAGGGATTAAGGGACATAATCAATGCCTTAAACCACATAACATGTTGTCTATAGGGAATCATGAACCTTTGAGTGAGATATGGGTATTTTTATAATATTTTGTGTATCAAATATGGCTGTGAAGGATTTAACCATGGTTGGGGGATAAATCCAAGGAATTAGGCCTTGAAACAATATTATTGGGTTAATAGGCCATGATTAAATCCATGAACTACAACATGATACATTTAAAGGGGATCTTTTGCATAGGGGTTGGATGAAGTTTCCATTAGGTTTTTTTGTGTAGTAGGGATTTATGTTGGGACCTTGACCATGATTAGGTGATGAAAATAGGGTCCTTAATCCATAAAGTATGATCAACTTTAAATACAACATCATCCCTTTAAAGGGGATATTTTTCATATGAATGAGAAAGGGTTTCCATTAGAATTTTTTGTGTATCCGAGATGGGTCTTTGGGCCCTGACCATGATTAGGGGATGAAAATAAGGTCCTTAATCCATAAATGAGTGTAACTAGTCTTATGGGACATGGAATATTCTTCAAAAAACTAAAAAAAAAAAATAGAAATTAAAATCCTTGAGCACGATATTGGTAATTTTAGGAGGCTTTACACAAAAGATATGGATCTCACAGATTTGGTTGTAAATAAAGCTTCTAGGGCCCTAGTCCATGAAAAATGACTCAAACCACCATACAAACTCAAATCATTGGTCTCTTGGTGGGATATGTAACAACCTCCTATGTTACGACAACAACTCTGATAACAGGTGCAATTTTTTTTTTGATTTAAGGTGTGTGCGCACGTGTAGAATTACCAGACACACTTGACTTTGCATTGCCACTCGACAACCAACAAGACACAACCACAAAGTTCATCACAAGAGGACTGAAGGCACACAACGAGTACTTGCAAGCAATATACGACCATAGACATAAGGCGCACAACGCAAACATTTAATGACATACTGGGTTATGCACAGTACGAACACAGGGGGAAGAATCCATAGTAGTAGATCTTACTATTTCTGCCCAGGAAAGTAGGGTGTTTAATCTTAGTTCTCTGCTCTAGAGAGAGAGAACGTCAGATAGGCTTCTGGCCGACTGCTCAGGCAAAAACTAGTAATATCCATCAGGCATGTCGCAAGAGTAGAAACCCTGCCTTTAAAGGGCCCGAGACTCTTGATACGACACTGGATTCTTTACACAGGAAAATAATCACACACCCACCCTTACATACTAGGCTACGTGGAGGTGTCTACATCCCGCCCGACACAAGCATACCAAGCACACGAAAGGTTTACCAACCCAGTACCACATTAATTTTAAAGAAAAACACCCTTTCTCAGAGTAATTTTGCTATGCTTACTTCAAGAACATTTCAACATATAAGTTCATCATTAATAATAGACATTACCATTCCGTTATCATGAAATAATACACACATTACATTTATATCACAATAACCTTGCGAAATAATAGGTGATATCCATAAAAATACAACTACAATATCCTTTCATAAATGACAGCACCATGGTATATCTTAATCAATAACCCTGCAACTTACCCGTTACCTTAAGACTACCATATCTTTACCACAATTTACGGCACCATTGTAAATTTTTAATCAAGTAACCTTGCAATAATCCATTGTATTAAAACTACCTTATCCTTACCACAATTGACATAACTTGAACACTAGCATTAACATTCCATTCCCTAATCATTAACATGAAACAATAATAATGTTAGCATTACCTTACCCTACGCATACACTCAGCATCCTTTGCATCGATTATTACTCTAACCAATAATAACATTAACCTTAAACATTTACCATAAAACAAATATCATTAGTATTAACTTGAACATACGCGTTAACATTAGGCATTACATTCAATGGCACCTATAAAGAATCCAAACTTTATGAAAAGGGAGTTAAAACTATTCCCTTTTTTAAACACTAAAACCCAACGACATTATATGAAATGAGGACAATTCTTTAAACTATTTTCAGAGGTAACAATATATATGCATATATTCCTTTAGAAGAACCTTTGTTTAATATACAACAAGAGTCACACATCCATTATGTTATCTAAGGTGATGATTTAAACATAAGACTTGTGCATACTCAATCATATTGAGGTATAGATTTTTAGTTTACAGAGAATATACATAACATCATACAACTTGGGAAAGGTCAATGTACGCACAAAGAAGGTTGTAAAAGTATCCATTATTTGATTAATTAAATAAAGAAAACAGCTATAAACAGAAATGAATAAATGGCTCAACCCAAGATAACAGAAGTAAATAATAAGTAATAACCTGTTAATTAATAACCATATCCTTCCTTGTATAAAATAAGTAGCATTGAAATTAAATGACAAGAAAAGTTACGCTTTATTACTATCACTTACCAATGAAACTACAACCACCAAATCAACTAACCATGTTGACACCTGTTTACTGATAGCATTGGAATTTAAAATAAAAAGGACCCTTCCCTATGAAAAGTAAAAGCAGTAACGTTGTTCCCCAGCATTACGCCTTAAATGACACCATTGACGTTCGTCAAATGGAAAAGGAAAGAGCAGCTGTGAGCACCTGACAGGGACGAGGTGGCCACTGATGTGCCCAGCCCAAAATTGGTCAGGGAGTAAAGGCTGGTAGCACAATAAAACAAACCCTATAGAAGATCATGCTGGAACCTCAACACAACAAGCAGCCATGAAGGCGTGTCCTGAAACATGCGCTGTCAGAAGGAGAGGCATGGGTAACAAGCCCGGTCTCGAAAGCGATCCTCCTACTAGACCTCGCCCTGCATGCGAAGGATACAGACTATGGAAAGTAAAGGAAATCGCCAGCACGGAGATGCCTGGGAAAAACGCGCAGAGGAAAAATAAGCACGCGCAGATGGGTTAATTTAATCACACAGAGCGAACTGCCGACGTCTCGGTCCAAATGCACTTTTAACCTGAATTGGGTGTGGGTTTTCGTTTTCCAATGAGCAAGTGCACAGGATAATTGTAATGTTTAAATATAAATAAAGCTACGCGTGAGCACATGATGGAGACATAACGATGGGAAAGTATGCATAATGCTGCCAATAAAAGTTTATCATTTAAAAGACTTGGGTAGTAATAAAAACCTTTGTTTGCTGTGTACTTAGTTCTAGAAGGTATATGGCTGCCATTTATATTGCCAGACTGACACCTCATAGTGAAAAAGGTATCTCTTGGTTTGGAGAGATAACTTTAAATATGGTGTAAGTTCATTGAAAGGTACAATTTTAATCATGAGACTTTATTTGGACAGTTAATATAGACAAACTCTGCTTGTTTTGAACTTTATATATATGTGCAGGCGTTTTAGTTTAAATTATCAGCAGTCTGCAAAATTATAATTATTTAAAAATTTCAAGTAGAGCATGATCCGGAGAGCCGCAGGTTTTCCAACAGGCGTTCTCGCTGCCAACCTTAAGGCAAGCGAATAGTTCAACAACCACGCACTTTCACCCCAGGAAACTCGTGGTTGACCTCCCAGGCAGACATCAGAAAATTAACCTTGGCAGCTAACGACTGGAAAACGCCAAAATGGCACAATAGAAAATTCGAATCCCCCTCACACTATCACTGCATAGATTTTTGTCCCCAAATTAAGAAACGGCTCCAGAATTTTAATGGAAGGACAGTACCCTACACAGACCCCACGATTGAATCCCAAACTCAGTCCAAATGCCAAGGTTTGTTCGCCACAGTCAAGAAAAATTCCAACACAATAAATCATAAAAAATTTACATAGCACCGAACCCTAAATAAATTTTTACACTGTCCAGAGCAATAATTAATAGAAATTACACAGTCCAGAATAATCAATAAGAAACAAATTATACCATCTAGAACAACAAATAAAATGTATGCAGTCCAGAGCAATGAATAAAATTTACGCAGTCCAGAGCAATAAATTAAATTTACACAGTCCATTCATAAACTTCACAACACCATTACCATGCATTCTAACTACAAATTTAAACATCATACAATTGCCTCAGCGCCGTCCTTGAGTGTTGTCTGTGCATCGTGCTGCTCCTTCTCCGTGCCGATCGTAGAGACTACACCAGTACCTCCCAGCCAAATGATAGGGGTACTCTGCTTCCCCCTTAGCCCCCCGAGCCGTAAAGGGGCCACACACAGTCCAGATAGTATACCTAGCTTCCCAGCACGCCTCCAAGGCTGAGCTACCACTCCAATACAACTGAGAAATTCCCAACTCCTCACAAGCAATCAGTCCAGTTTTCAATTTCGGCAGCATAACAATACCTAATAGCTCCTCCCCTTTCCCCCCATGCCCCTTTCTTTTTAT
>JASDQU010373407.1:59757-69850 GCA_032191745.1 Picea mariana | reverse complement strand
GAGCTTGGGAACAAGGTCTAGGGGGTGGGAGTTGGTATTGATAGGAAGATCATCCGGGGCGGAGTACAAATCCTTGAAGAAGGAGTGAGTTGCTTTCATGATCCCAACAAAGTATTTAATCAGTTGATCTTGAAACTAAATTTCCTTGGTTGACTTTAATTGCTTCCGAGCTTCGGCTTGCTTGTGGAAATATATCGTATTTTTGTCACCAGCTTGCAGCCAAATACTTCTGGACTTTTGCCTCCATTATTCCTCCTCCAGTCTGCAGGCTATATGAATCTCTTTTTGAAGGTCCTCTTCTCTGGATAACAAGGATTGGGTGACAACGGAGTCCTCCAAAACCATCTGGTGAGTCTTAAGGCCTTCCCATGCCTCTCTCCTTCTGGAAGTAGGGGATTTGAGGGACTTGGCCCAACTTTTCTCTTCCCAGATGAAGAAGGGGGAGCCTTGGATTTGTCTGCTTCAGGCTTCAGAGACTATATTCTGGAAACCTTCTTGCTGAATCCAAAGGGGGTTGAATATGAAAGGAATTAGGCCAAGGTTTTTTTCAAATGAGAGCTCCAAAAGGATAGGTTTGTGATCAGAAACATAGTTTGGAACGATTTTTGAGGCGGTAGAGAGGCCAAGGGTGAGGAAGGTGGATTGAATAAGGAATCTGTCCAGCCTAGCTGCTATATGTCCAGGACATATCCGATTGTTTGACCACATGTATTTCCCCTTGGTGGGCTTGATATCCTCTAGATCCCAGTCTATCATGATATCCTCCACCCATTCTCTTGCAGGATGTCTGACAGGGGACCCACCTTTCTTTTCATCAACAACGAGAGTTAGGTTAAGGTCTCTTGCAATGATTACATTCTATGGATTGTGCATATCGAGGAAAGACTTTAAGGTGTCCCAACAGAATCTTTTTTCTGAAAACAAAACCAGAACATACAAATTAAAAAGACTTACTTGATGGCCTGACTCTTTTTGGAGAATTTTGGTGAAGATCCAATGCATGTTGCATTCTTCAGACGTTATCTCGTACTTGGAGGTGTCCCAGAGGGTGGCAAGTCCTCTTGATGCTCCTAAAAAACTTACTGCTTTGGCTTGACCTTTTTCCCAAAAAAATTTACTTGCTTGAAGAAGGAACGAGTCCTCCAACTTTGTCTCAAGGATGAGAAGAACTTCGGGCGTATACATTATAACAATGTCTTTTAAGGCTTCCTCTTTCAGATTGCTTCCGATTCCTCTACAATTCCATGAGATGTATTTCATTGTTTACCTTGGTGGGGGTGTGGCTCCTTTTGGAGCCGAGTCTTTCTTTTCTGTAGATTTGGTGTTTATCATTCCTTTGAGCATCTGTTGAGAGCCTTGAAGCACATCCCGGTAGGTTTTTCACTCTCTCTCTTTTTTCTTGGATTTCCGCCTCCTAGTAGGCTTTATCGGTGTAGCTTAAGAGTTGCTTGACTAGGTTCCTTCGTCTTCTGATCCGCCTAAGTCTGAGTCCAGACTTATGTGTTCTTCCTCTACTTCTTTCTCCTTCTCGGCTTCGTCTGAAGGTGGTTGATCGATGATTTTTTCAGGCTCTTTCTCTTGACTTTCTTCTATCACTTGGATTTCCTCTACCCCGATGGCGATCCCAAAGGTGGATCCTTCTTTCAACACCTCCTTAGGGTTTGGGTTTAGTTGGGGTTTCTATGGAGGCCCTATGATTTTCTTCTCTGATGGCTTCATGGCTTCTTTTCCCTTCTTGACCTTCTACCATTCTTCTCCTTGTTCTTTGTTTTCTGGTTGGGCCTTTGGGCAGTTTTTTTGGAAGTGGCCATGTTCGTGGCAGTTCCTGCATTTGAACGAGAGGTGCTCGTAATCCATTTTTTGATAATGGTGCTAGTTCCCCATCTTGAGATTTACAACTTCATGCAGGTCGGCTTCCAGATCCACTTCTACACAGATCCTTGCACATGTATACTAGGCTTTATTTTCTACTTTGACTATGAAGCGACCTAGCCCATTTCCGATCTTCTGAAGAGATTGAAAGTTCCAACAATGGATCGGTAAGTTGGGAAGTCATACCCAGATTGGTACTTCTTTTGGTACATCTACTATTGGATCAAAGTTTGGAATCCATCTGTTGAGATACAGGATCTGGGTCCCCATGAAGTAAGGACCACTCCTAAATATTAAATCTCTGTCTTGTTTAGAGATAAATTCGAAAATGAAGAAGCCCCTTCCAACATCGTAGTAGGTCACATTGTTCTTGAGGTGGGGCCTCCAATTTCTTTGGATCCAATCATCTGTTGTTTTTGTAGAGGGCCAAAGTCTCATAAACTGCCCAACCAGACCTCTTTCAGCTAATGCCAGGGCGATTTTAATGGGTTGTTCTTCTGGAAGGTCGATTTTCGGAATAGCTTTGAGTTTCTTGATGAATTTTGACACTGAGGGAGTTGCCATTTTCTTTACCATCGGATTGATCAACCGTCTGAAGGCTTCATCGACAGTGATCGGAGGGGTGGGAGAAGGCTCCCCACCCCCATGAGCACTCATGGCTGCTTGCTTGGATGCAACCCTCTCAAGCTCTCGTGAGGAACCTCATCGGCTCACTCGTTCTTCTTTACAAGCAAGTCTCTTTGAGATTTTTTAACCACATGAGAATGGTGTATTGATCTTTGATCTGTGTGAATATTTTTCTTAATGTGTTCAATATATGTGAAGTTAACCTATTTTTCTAACATGTCTTAATATTGTAATGAGAATAACAGTAATAATAATAATTTTTAAAATCATAACATGTATATGTATGCATTTTTTTCATATGTGTGTGTGTGTGTGTCATATATATCTATATAGAGGGAATTTTATCACAAAGTAGAGCTCATGGAAAATGATTCTTATACATAAATACATTTCTCTAGGGAGTCTTTTGGAATCAATTATAAAGGAAAGGACGAGTACAATTAATTTATCCAACAAGTGGAAGGAAATTACACTATCCTTCCTTCATAGGCTCTTATTTGACATGGCGAGTGGGAGATGGATCACAAGTAAGAGTGGGGGAAGATGCAATAATGGGCTGTGATAGATACATATTCCTCCTTGATAAAATCATAGAACACCTACAGGTAATTGGAATATGTACACTTAATTTGATTGAGAACCCAAATGGCACATCCCTATGGTTTCAAGGATGGTGAAAGGAAATCAATCTTGGTCTAAGAGGAAATTTGGCCGAAAGGTGGGATAACTTTTTAGCAGAACTAAAGAAGGCACATATAATATTGACCAATTTCCCTGATCAATTAATATGGGATCTGAATGGAACAAGGGGAGATTATACCCCTAGTCTTGGATACTGAGCTCTTTTTGGAGTAGGATTAGGTGATAATAAATGGTGGTGGAAAAATATTTGGAAAGCTAAAGCCCCTCCCAAGTGTAATTTGTTTACGTGGCTCATATTGAAAAATAAAGTTTTAACATCGAAAGCCCTCCAAAAAATGAATAGAGTAGGTCCAAGAGTTTATTTAATTTGTAGAACCAGTGAGGAAAACCCTTCACACTTGTTCTTGCATTGTATTTTTTCTTGCATTGTATGTCTTAATGTTTGGTTTACTCATCGTGATCTAAAGTGCTTAGGGAAATCACATTTTTGGTTCTATGGGGAATATGGATAGCTAAACACTCTATTTTTTTGAAGAAAGGATGATGCCTACATTTCAAGTAGTTGCCCAAGTTGATGATTTAATTTCATATTATAAGGTTGTTCCAAAGGTTAAATCATGAATAATTCTATCAGATATACACAAGGACAAATCTTTAGCATGGACATATTTTGATGGGGCTTGTCAATAATTATATTATATTTGTGGGATTAGCTTCATTCTTTATCTTGTAGAGACACACATAATTCAAGTCAAAGGTAATGTAGGAAGATGAACAAATAATCAAGGGGAATTAAAGGCCTTATTTTACTTACTTAAATTAGCTTTAGACAAAGGGATTGATAAGCTTCAGGTCATGGGTGACTCATATATGGTCATTAATTGAATGAAAGTAAGTCTCCAAGTACAAAATAATTATCTCCTTCCACTAGTATATTGATTAAAGGCAATATCTAATCTATTTGTTTGGGTCAGTTATACTGATATATATAGAGAACACAACATGTCTGTAGATCATCTCTCATAGGGGGGATTTCATGTATATGATATTTATGGTTCCTTGGAAGAAGTACAAGATGACCAACAATGGTTTTACAACAATTTTCATTGAACGATTTCTAAACTCCTTTTGAACCTGTATTTAGTCAATACATGGGTACACTAAACTCTAATATTTTGACCTAATAGATTGTATATGTGATATTATGAAAGTTCTGGATTTTTATGAATCTTTAGGGAAACATTCTAAAGAGATCTATCTTTTGATGATACTTTTTGGATTGTGCCTAGAGCACCTGAGTATTATATATTTTTTTTTATCTAAAAAAAAAATACGTTTTCTTGGAAACAAATTGTCATATATGACAATATATATGTGTCACACACACACATACACACACACACACACACACTCACACATATCTGTGTGTGTGGTCGCATATTGCTTCCCTCTTTGAGAATTTTTTAACCACATAAACATTGATGTATTTATCTTTGATTTGTGTGTGAACATTTTTCTTAAGGTGTTCAACATATGTGAAGATAACTTGTTTTTCTAACACATGCCTTAATCTTGCAATGATAATACTAGTAATAATAATATTTTTTAAAAGTCAAAACATGTATATGTATGTCATATTTGACACATATTTCAACCTAACCATCACGAGGACTAGAGTTGAGMACCTTTMTTTTTGGGAGTGTAGCATTTGGTTGTCAAGTTATGAAGCAATTAAACCATTGGAAACAACCTATTCCTCTTCATGATGACCTGTTCATTGAAAAGGACTGGAAACATAAGAAATAATAGGTACTTTTCTCACATCTCTGCATTATCATAGYTTGTATCTGCATTAATCGTTCATAGGCATTAACACACACATGTCATATGTGTGTGTGTTTCCCACACACACACACACATGTATCGCCCTCTCTCTCTTTCAGACATACACACATATGTGATATATGCGTGCACATGCGTGATATATATATAGAGAGAGAGAGAGAGACACACATGTATCGCCCTCTCTCTCTTTCAGACATACACACATATGTGATATATGCGTGCACATGCGTGATATATATATATATATATATATATATATATATATATATATATATAGAGAGAGAGAGAGAGAGAGAGAGTAACACCTTGTTTCCCCCAGTCTGTAAAAATAACTATATTGGCCTAGAACTATGGCAAACTCAAAGATGTGAATGTTTGATTTCAAAGCAGCTCTCTGGCCCTGGAATGGATTTTCCATCAGATTGGTAGGTGGGGAGGCTCCTCAAAAGTTAATGAGGGGATGGGGGTGAACTGCCCATCCGTAATGGCTCCTAGACCTAACCACAGACGGGGAAATTCGCGCCACATGCAATATTGTAGAGAAAAGGCAAGAGAGGAAGTGTGGTAAAGAAGAGAGAAAATGCGCGCGACAGGGATCGCGGGGAAGAACTGGAGAAACTATGGAAACACATGGAGTTCTGAATAGAGGAGAAGGCAAGTAACCTTCGTCCTTGACTTTCGTTGAGCTGGAAGTAGAAAATTGAACCTCAAGCATCGTGGTCTACCTCAGGGGTGGCTAGTGGTAAATCCGTTTGGAGTCACTGAGCCTACGGTTGAGTGGAAACGAGCACCCCTCTCAGCAGTCGTGTCACACCAGGTGTTTTCTGATAAGTGTTCATATCTTGTATCTTGAATTGAATATCCTGGACGCATGCTCATGTTTGTACACTCATAAATGGTTTCTGTATAGAAGTGTTTGCCTGGTGTTTTGATCAGAAATAATGGACGCATGCTTATACTTATATGACCATAATCGGTTTATGTGTATAATGAATAAGTTCATATTACGAATCCATTCCCTTGAGATCTATCCCATTTACTTGACTCACACTAGGCCCTAGTTTGATTTCCCGAAGGCACCTCCTTCCGGGAATTTCCCTCGCATTCTAGAGCCGGAGTGAGTTCCTTGAAAGGACTACCATTTTAGTAAACCCACGAGTTTACTTCACCCTTGTCATAGAGTTCATAGCTCAGTGATTTAGGAAGGATTTTCAGTTAGGTCACCAAGCCTAGGGATAACTACCCAAGAAACCGCTGAAGGATCATGTGATTTGAGTTTGGAAACCTTGTATAACAAAGAGTGGTTCTCTCAGGTTTTTGGCATTTCGGTGTTTAGACACCCGTGAAACCCAAGGGCAAGTTCCCTCGTATTCGCCAGTCGCAAAATCCTGATATGAGAAACCCTGAATCGATTGAGTGTGAATAGGTTTCGACATTTCGGCACCTGGGAAACCCAAGGACAAGTTCCCTTGTATTCGCCAGTCGCGAAATCCCGATATGTGAAACCCCGAATCGGTTTAAGTGTGAATGAGTTTCGGCGTTTCGACGCCCGGGAAACCCAAGGGTAAGTTCCCTCGTATTCGCCAGTCGCGAAATCCCGATATGCGAAACCCCGAATCGACTGAGCGTGAATAGGTTTCGGCATTTCGGCACCCGGGAAACCCAAGGGCAAGTTCCCTCGTATTCGCTAGTTGTGAAATCCCGATATGCGAAACCCCGAATCGGTTTAAGCGTGAATGAGTTTCGGTGTTTCGGCACCTAGGAAACCCAAGGGCAAGTTCCCTCGTTTTCGCCAGTCGCGAAATCCCGATATGCAAAACCCCGAATTAGCTGAGCGTGAATAGGTTTCGGCGTTTCGGCAACCGAGAAACCCAAGGGAAAGTTCCCTCGTATTCGCTAGTCGCGAAATCCCGATATGCGAAACCTCGAATCGATTTAAGCGTGAATGAGTTTCAGCATTTCGGCACCTGGGAAACCCAAGGGCAAGTTCCCTCGTATTCACCAGTCGCAAAGTCCCAATATGAAAAACCCCAAACGGTTTAAGCGTGAATGAGTTTCGGTGTTTCAACACCCGAGAACCCAAGGGCAAGTTCCCTTGTATTCGTCAGTCGCGAAATCCTAGTACGTGAAACCTCGATACGCTCTGTGAATGAGCCCTAGGTCACCGGACAAGGTCTTGTGGTAGGGAGGAGGAGTCCCGAAAGAGTCTGGACCACCCATTTGTAGGGATGCGTGGTGAAGATCTAAGGCCACTGGGGTTCCGGACATCAGAGAGATAGGAGTGAAGACCCTGCCAAAATCTCGAAAGGTAGAATGCCGGGATTTAATCCGGGCCGTTGATCAAGTCGATGATCTAGACCGTAGATTTGGATGATACCGGGCTTCTGAGTCCCGGGGATTATAAAAGGGAAGAAGGGACACTTACATCGCGATTCCCTGAATCGTGAAACCTCGAAAAAATTTAGAGGAATAACACCTGGTCATAGGATCGGTCTTATGACAAGCAACCCAAGGGAGGAGCTAAGGACCTGTTAGATCCTTTCGGGTTTCGGCATTTTGAAAGACAAAGAACAAGGGAACACTTTCATCGCGATTCCCTGAGTCGTGAAAGTCAGAAGCGCCTTCTTGGTAAGGCCTGTGGTCATAGCCAACGATCACATGGGGGAGCATAAGGGAAGGGAGGGTCTACGCTAGGCCCCATAGAGATTCGAGGATTCTGTCCCTTGAAGAAAAGACGTAAAGAAAAATAAAATTCTTAGTTGCCATAGTGGGTGTGTGACAAATTGGTATTAGAGCATGGTTACAACACTTGGCCTACTTGGGCTCATGGACGAGTGCGTAGAAACTCCATCTGAAGTACTCTTAAAAGGAGTAACCCTCTACCTTAACCCCCTTTATCAAAAGGCGAAGTTAAGAATGAAAATTTTCTATTGTGTGTATGCATTTGAAAAATATGAATTATGCGCTGATTGTGAATGAATATAATGTTGACTAACAACAAGTGTTTTTCCTGCACAACAAGCGGACGATCAACTGCGGGAAACTGCAGACGCATAGAATGGTGATGCACCATGAAGTGGGGGATGACTCCCACAATAGAGACGAAGAGTCTGATGAAAGGAGAGCGGTAGAGACCCCTCCAGATCTAGCTGAGACTGTGAGAAGCCTCATGGTCGAACTACAAAGATGCAAGTCTGACAACGAGAGGTTGATAAAAGAGCAAGAGAAGAAAATGGAAATTAATGCAGTCTTGCTGTAGAGCTTATCCGACATACAAAGACAATTGCAACACAGACTTGACACCGGTCACGCGGACCAACGATAGACAAAGAGAAGTCGAAGCCCACCTGGGATACAAAAATGTGGTCCTTTAAGTGGCCACACTGGGAGGAGCACCTCGAGAAAGGTTCACCCTAGAGATAAGGGACAAGCATCGGACGATTACTCTGGAAAGGAAACTAGCGACTCAAAGGGATCTTCTAGTAGCAAAACTAGTTCTTATTCCTGAAGAAAATGGAAGAAGCGAAATCATTCCAAAAATCATAATCTCGAAGAATTCAAGAAGGCCAAACCACCCTCTTTCGACGATGAAATAAAGAAGGGAGAGGAAGCGGAGGCCTGGCTGCTAGGACTAAAGAAGTATTTCAGAGTCCATGACTTCTTGGAAAATTTAAAGGCCCGAGTAGCCACTTTCAACCTGAATGGGAAGGCTTCCATTTGGTGGGAAGACCTTAAGAACATAAAATGGATTCACGAAGAAGACCTATTTTGGGAACGGTTTGAGAAATACTTTAGGAAGAAGTATCTGTCGGAAAAGTATTTCAACGAAAAGACTAAAGAATTCTATTAACCCAAGCTGGGGCAATGCACCATAGAGGAACATGTCAGCAGATTCCTCGAATTGCTTAGGTACGTACCCTATATAAAAGAAAAAAAGGCAAAGTTGCAATGATTCATCAGTGGACTACCTAAGGACTATCAGAACAAGATTGAGTTTGACAAGCCAAAGACCCTAGAAGATACTATTTGAAAGTTAAGATATTGTTATGAACAACTTGGGCATCGGACATAACCTCGTGAAGGCTAGAAGAAGAAGAATAGTTCAGGATTCCATAAAAAGGGGTTTAAATCCCCAAGATTCAAAAACTATAAAAAGGACTCAAGGATGAGCTTCCCAACCTGAAGTGTACACCAACAAAATTTCCCCTCCCAGAGCGGAAATAAACCTTTTGGATCTACCCCAAGAAAGATTGACAACCCGAAGAAAGAACCCTTAAAATGTTGGGGTTGTGGAGAAGAACATCTACTGAGGGACTGCACGCACCGACAACAGAACAATCGAAGAATTTACAACGTTCAAGAAGCTACCACCGTCAATGACGTGGCCAGGAGCGTGCCACAAATTTATGCAGCCTTGGATAATAAACAAGATGACCACCAAGCTTCAGTGGTGGAGATGGAAGGTATGATCACCAACCATCTAGTGACTATTCTAATTGACCCTGGTTCAAATTTGAGTTATATAGCCTCTAAGGATATTGATAAGTGTAAATTATAGCCACATAAACACGCCAAGCCATGGTTGGTACAGTTAGCCACCGACACCAAAAGAAAGGTAATGGAGGTCATAACATCTTGCCAATTCACTATGGGTGAATTCCCCACCCAAGCAACCCTTAACATATTACCCCTAGGATCGTATGACCTATTGATTGGTATGAACTAGCTAGCCACATATAAAGCCAGACTGGACTGTTACCATAAAACCTTAGAATGTGTAAGTGAAGAAGGAAGAAGGATAACCCTTCAAGGGATCCAGAAACCTGTCTCGGTGAGACGAATATCAGCTCTCCAAATGAGAAAGTATTGCAGAAAGGGATGTCCACTATATGCGATACAGGTGTTGGAATCAGTTGAAGATGAAAAACCAAGCCTCAAAGACCACCCCACACTAAGAGAATATAGAGATGTATTTCCAGAAGAGGTACCGGGTTTACCTTCGAGAAGGGACATTGACTTCTCGATAGAAATTGCACCCGGAGCGGTGCCAGTGTCTAGGACACCCTACAGGATGAGCACACCCGAGCTAGTTGAGCTTAAATTACAA
>JASDQU010373406.1:27329-39597 GCA_032191745.1 Picea mariana | reverse complement strand
TTTGTTTGTGCGGATCTATCAAAATATACCCAATGACTATTCCCGTTGATAATTTCTTCCACTACTATGTAGACAAGCTTATTCATTGGAACTTGATTGAAACTACTTGGAATACTCAAACTTTAGGAAGCACACTGTATCAGAGGGATGCTCCTATTTTCAAAGAGACTAGAGCTCCTTGCTAACTAGGTTTCCTAAGCTAAGGTAATATGCAATGCCTTAAACTTCTTCATAGACTCATTGCCACACCAAACTTTCAAAACCTCCTCAATAGAGGCCACTCTCCACACATTTCTTAACCCAATGATACCTTCCACCTCCCTCCAAACCTACACTATATACCTACAAGAGTCATAATGATGTGAAAATTTGACTCCTTACTGACTTTGCGAAGAGAAGATATCCCTGGACCATGTTTATTCCTCTTTTGTAGATTGTCCCAGGTTACTGCTTTACTGTTAAGTAGCAACCACATAAAAATATGAGCCTTTGAAGGGCACTTAAACTTCCAAATTTTTTTCCACCACCACATTTGGTCCCCTAAATCCTCTAATAGTTTTCTTTGCATCTAGATTTTGGAGTGTAAACTCCAGTAGGGTTTTTAATCCAAATCAACTTGTCCTCCTCATCTTTAATACACACATGATTGTTCTTTAATCTAGCAATGTAATCTTGCCAAGAGACAACATCTTCTCCAATAAAACCAAGGCTACATGCTGATTTCCACTCCTAGTTCCAAATGGTAGAGAAATTACAATATGCAAATTGATTGAGCTTGAAGAAACTTCGATCTCTCAACATCTATACCATATGGTCTAACAACATAAAATCATCACCAACCATGATCCATGGATCCACCCCCAACATTACCTTATTTCCCTTCCCAACCTTCCACACAAGATAGTTCCCAATAACAGAAAAGGCCAACACAACCACTTTCCACATCATAGATACATTTTGTATAGTCTTAGAGGGATTTCTAACCTAATCTACAATAGAACCAGACCCTAGATATTTTTGAATAATAGCCTCAGCCCATTGTGCTTGTAAGAATGCTCACATAATTTTGGTTGCCAGAGCTTTAGAAAAGAGGAATATTTTTTTTTTAAACCCATACTCCCATGTCTTTCGAAATGGCCAACCTTTGCCACTTTATTAGAGGAATCCCCCTCTTCTCGAGACACCAAGATCATATAAACCTAAAATCGATTTTCCTAATATGCTCTAGTACCCCTTTTGGAATCCATGCAAACACACATGCTATAGTTATGACATCAAGATCTAATAAAAAATAGTCAAATGAGCTCAAATAAATTAGGCATTGACAAGTCTAAGAATAACCAGAAATTCATAAAGATACCATTGAGATCCTAACAACCATGGAGATCAAATAATCAATATACTTGAAAACCAATACCACACAATTAAGTTGCATCTAAGGGAGGGATTTATCAATTGGATGCTTGTTTGGATAGTTTGTCTATGGTTTGGTTATGCTTCCTTTAGACATGAGGAAAATCATTGAGTTTGAATCTCAACTACAAATCACTAGCACACTGAATATCCCCATGTAACCTAATGTCCCTTTGTTCCATAGATCCATTTAATTGTGAGATAATAAGCTTTGAATATTCATACACATTGAGTTCATTGACCCTTGCCTCTATAGCTTTTTCCATTAAAATGGACACTTCATTTACTTCCATTGAATTATTTGATTGTCTTCCCAAGACACCCCAAAAGAAATCCAATGAGAATATATAATATATAGAGAATGCCACTTGCACCACTCACCTAGATTTTGGCGCATGACTTCATCAAAGAAACCATATTGTTTATATTGATCTATTTCTACTTCTCCTACCGCCCTTCAATTCTTATACTTTAAGTTTTGAATCTTGTAAAATTCATGGTTGGTGTATAGACATTTTATTGGAATAGTAAGTCATTTGTCACCAACCAATTGGACCACCATGAGAAAAAGTGACAAAGAATGATCCTCTTTTCTTGCATGATTTTGCTAATTATTGTTGTAGGGATTCCTCAATTAACTCCCCTTCCCATCTACCCTTTCCACCAACAATTCCCCTCACAACTACCCATACTAAAGAAAGTGGCATGACAAGAAAAAGTAATAGACACTCTCCCGTGCTTTTTACACACGGTACAATAACTTTGGACTTTTCAATACCTTCTTTGTAAGTTATCTCAAGTGAGGAATCTATTGAATAGCATGCACCATAATAATTTCTAGTTTTTAGATAAGGTCCCATTTTGAGTGTTTCATAGCCTCCCCTTGATTTTGATAAATATACTATATATCCCATGTTGACCTTGTAGAGGCCTCTTGATTTGTTTGCTACCCACACAAAGGAGTCTTGCTTGTCACAAAACCTATATTGGAGCTTTATATTGGGTCCATTTAGTGGCTCACCCTTTCACCAAACACAACTTATTTACATCTATCCAACTTGTAGACCACCACCCATTGACTTTCCCATCATATACATTAGTGATGAAAAATATGCACTATGAATGAAAGTGACGTAGTGCTTGTGACAATATTTGTACCTATTTTCCTTCGACCCAATGGTTTGATCCTAGTCTCCCATATTCTTTGTTCCCTATAAGCCACTCAAGACGATCCCTTATAATGGAAAAATCCTTTGCCTCTCAAAATTGGTGCTTTCATTGTCTCTTGGTCAACAAAGACATGCCAAAAATACCATAGTTCAGCTACCATGGCTATTTATTCATAACAATCCCCTTTCTTTGGTAATTCTCATCATATCCTTATCTAAAATTGTGATTAATGGCAATTCATCATCTTCATTCATAATTGATAATTTGATTCAAGCTTCGGTCATCTCCATCTATACTTGATGATTTCATTTAAGCCTCTTGATTTTCCTCAATCTTTGAAGTTTTTTGCTTAGTCACCGACTTCATCATATAACATTGTTGCAACCACCTTCAACTTTATTCTATATTTAGGATAAATCCTTCCTTGAACCACCTTTTATTTAGGTTGTTAATATGTGTATACTCTAATTTCTTCTATCTTAATAAGGGCCTCTATTTGTTGATGGTTCAATCAATTTTTTACATTGCTATTTCACTTTAGATTTTTGTTATAAACATGTTCATTAATTGTGCCAAGAGGCGTTCTACACCCCAATATGACATAGATTTTTTAACGTAACATGGGTAATGTTGGCACATATCGATCAAAATACTTGGAAATTGAGCTCAATTAGAACGATCTAAACATATACGAGGGGTTAAAATAAGAAAGGGTTGGAATCCTATCCTTCTATAGAGGCCTCGACAACTCCCCTTATTTTTTTTGCAAACATTTAGCCGCCCCCCATTAAATTTTGGAAATTATTGACTTATTTTGTATTTGATTTTGTTTCTCTTGATTTGAAGAGATGGTTTGATTGTTTTCCTTTCTTTGATTGTTTTGTTTTGCATCGATTCTTTTGGTTTGTCTTTCATGGGATGATGAATTGGTTATGTATTTCTTTTGAAATGAAACCATTAGTGTGATTACATGCATATTTTAGAAGTAAGGAATCATTAAATGCATAATGATCACAATTTTGGTAATATGCTTGTTCTGTCATGAAAGCAAGTTGTTTCGTTGTATTTGTCTCACATAAATAATGGTTACACCATTTGAGTCTTTTGTTCTCTAATCATTCAATTTTTTTTTATGCTCATATGAACTTATTCAAAGTGGTTCCATGCCTTGGTTTGCTAAATTTTGGGTTATCACTATGTTTCGCCACTTTCGTCGAGATTTAGTCTTCGGTGCATAAATGAGTTAGTTGGGCATTTTGGTGGGTTGAAATGATTCAACTAAAATACAAAATTTAAGAAAACTAATCCCCACCTCAAAAAAGTATATGTTAAAGAATGGAGACGAGGTGACAATTCTGAATTTGAATAATACATCAAATTTTATGAGCATTAAACTTTCGTTAAAAATCGTACTGTGTTTGTAATTTTATACTCCTTGACACGTTGAAATAATTCAATTAAAATCTTATTCATACACAAGTCAATCCACACCTTAAAAGAGCACATATCAAACAGTGGAAACGAGTAGATAATTTTCATTTTCAATAAAGCATCTTTTTTCCACAAGCCTTAAACTTTCAGCTAAAAACAATGCCTTTTGCATTCTTTTTACTCTTTGGCAAAATCAAAACATTTCAATTAAGGCTTGATCATATGAATTCAGTCCACGCCTTATTAAAATGTATCTAAAAAACAAGAGATGAGCTGATACTCTTCAATTTGAGCAAAACGTCAATTTTATGAGGCTCTTACTTTCATGTAATAAATGTATTTTTTTGCACATAGACAAATTTGATTATTCTCCTTTCTAAATTATGATGATCATTACAATTGTACAAATTTTATTATTTTTATTGAATGTTTGGTCATGATAATAGTCTTCATCGATGCATTTTTATGAGAGCCTTTATCATATATGCATAGGAAGATCATCTGCATAGGTTAAAAATCATACTATGTTCGTAATTTTATACTCCTTGGAACGTTGAAATAATTCAATTAAAAGCTTATTCATACACAAGTCAATCCACACCTTAAAAGAGCACATATCAAACAATGGAAATGAGCAGATAATTTTCGTTTTCAATAAAGCATATTTTTTCCACAAGCCTTAAACTTTCATTTAAAAACAATGCCTTTTGCATTTTTTTTACTCTTTGGCAAAATCAAAACATTTCAATTAAGGCTTGATCATATGAATTCAGTCCACGCCTTATAAAAATATATCTAAAAAACAAGAGATGAGCTGATAGTCTTCAATTTGAGCGAAATATCAATTTTATGAGGCTCTTACTTTCATATAATAAATGTTTTTTTTTGCACATAGACAAATTTGATTATTCTCCTTTCTAAATTATGATGCTCATTACAATTGTACAAATTTCATTATTTTTATTAAATGTTTGGTCAAGATAATAGTCTTCATCGATGCGTTTTTATGAGAGCCTTTATCATATATACATAGGAAGATCATCTAGTTGCATGGATGTACTTATTCAACCTTTTTATCATCTCATAAGCATGGTTAAGTTGTTGGAGTATTATTGTTTATAATTGATACTTATAGCTCTTCATATCTTTAGTGTTATCAATGTTATACAATTCCAATTTCGTCAAATCATTTTCATTTTAAGCTCCTATATCTTTTGGAAAAAAATATTCTTTGATGACATTGTGGATTTACAAATACTCTTTACTCACAATTAAAGGGTTTTGGAAATACAAAATGAGCTCATATATCATTTGGAAAAAGTGTTCTTTGATGACATTGTGGATTTACAAATACTCTTTACTCGCAATTAAAGGATTTTGGAAATACATAATAAAATGTGTTTTGTTGAATCTTCAATAAAATTATGGTTTCATTATTTTGATCCATACTCCAACACACAATTACACTAATATGAATATGAGACATAATTACATAGTGAAATATTTTGAAACCACAAACATTTACATAATATACGAGAGACATAGTAAAAATGATTTTCATATTTTTAATCTATATTAAGTATTATAATTTCAACATACTATAATATTAAAGAATGAAAATTTCCAAAATCATGACTTTATCTCTGTTTATATTGTATATATATATTTCAGAACTTTTGCATTATAGTCGTTTCCTGTTTTTTTTGGTTTATTTTCCTGATTTATGAAACATTTTATCAACACAAAGTTTATAAAAATTAAACATTTTTTTTAAGTTAACTTTGTTTAACTTTTTCATTTTGTAGTGGAAAAACAAAAATCAAAGAAAAGCATCTAATAAAGCATAGGGAGTGCCACGTGGAAAAAGTAGTTGTCACTAGATCAAAAGATTTTGTAAAGCCCATTGCTAGTAATCATGAAGGCATGCAATGATGGGTGCTAGTTCATGACACACTCTATGTGAAGGAGGTGGACGCAAACTCGTAAAGGAAGAAGCCAGAGAGAAATATAGCCGGTTCAATATTGGAGGATAACATCAGATTACATTGAAGAAGAGACCTCTATGAGAAGGAATCTGCAACAATAATTATAACAGATACTACGAGATCTCACTGATGCAACATATCTATGAGGTCACGGTGGTTAAGGATTGGATTAAATAAAAGCGCCAAGAATAATTGCATGAGTTTGTGTTTGTGGTGAAAGAGTGACCATGATATCCTCAAGGAAAAATTCACATGACCAAGAGTTTGTGTTTGTGGTGAAAGAGTGATCATGATATCTTGAAGGAAAAAATCACATGACTAAAATCATCATGGAGTTAGAATTTGTGCTTGTTATGAATATAAGTAACATTTATATATAATATAAAATATAAATAGTATAAATGAATAATCAATAAATCAATAATTAATAATTACTAATGAAGAGATACTTCATAATGAAGGGTTACATCTCTTTACAAGAGGACACTTGTGCATGGGTATTTATACGATCTTTTATTTTTATTGTAAACATCTCATATTCATATTATTAGTAAACATCTTTATATTCACATTATCATATACATATTTTTTTTTCCTGAAGAAAAAAATCTATAATATTCAATAGTTGAATATACATGTTACATCTGTTTCAAAAAACCGTGCCTCAATAAACACTCTTTCAGAAGATTTTTGTCACCTATAGCGTTGTCCTTCATCTATTTACTGTATCAAAAAACATTGTCTTGTTACAACTTTGCTAAAAAAAACCATTCAAAAAGCAAGCATAAGCCATCACAAGTGGAACTCCACGGCCTCAATTTCTTGTCCTTCAAAGAACTTATAGAAACCGAAGGCTCCATTTTGTAACTCTAAAGCTTCTTTTGATAATTCATTTTCCTTTGTATTGAATTCCCTTAAGATGTGGTAAAAAGACAATCATTCAAAAGCTCTGAAGTTTTGTTTTATTTCTCTCAATATGGTATCCAGATTGGTATTCTGAATAGTGGCTTTGCCTCTGACCTAGTCAATGGCCAATTTGGAGTCCCCAAATACCTATAACTTTCTCATATTCTTTTCCTTCGATGTCTCCAAAAGGGTCCACATTGCGATGAGTTCTGCTCTATTATTCATCCTGCCTCCAAGAGCATATCTAATGTGCATGTAATGGTTTTGGCTGAGATAGAGGACCACACCCACTCAACATTTTTTAGGGTGCCCTTGGCAGGGACCATCAAAATAACCCCAAGGAACTGTGTAGTCAATAGAAGGAGGGGGTAGAGCACGAGTCTTTTGTTGCCTCAGATCTTCCTTTAATTCTTCTGCCCGATTGAGTGTGATTGTCGTTGTCACATCTAGGGGATTATTTTGTCCTTGAAAATGGCACAATTTTGCGCCCACCGTAAATTAGCAATCATTATGCTTGGAAGACCTTCGTATAGAGAAGCGGATCTGTTGTGGATCCAGGTTATGAAACATTCCTCTAGCGTTTTCTTGTTCCAATCTGCTTTATTCGTGAGATTTTCTTTGATCTTGTTTGATACTTGTCTTGCATAGGAGCAAGAAATGAAGAGATGAGAGATGGATTCCGAGTTATTTTTACAAAGAGGGCATTTGCTTGGGCCATTCCACCCTCTCTTTTGCCCAATGTCCCACTTCAAMAAATTATTGTTCATAGCCAGCCAAAAGGTTATTTTACATCTTGGGGGAGCTTTAAGTTTCTAGAGGGGCTTTCACCACCATTTCATGGGGGTTGCATTTTTGTTTTCATACCACGCTTTATATTCTAATTTCATCGAATAAGAATCATTTAAGGAATTTTAGATATCTTATGAGACGCACCATAACAATTGCTTCAATAGGAGCAACCCCCATTTCACTCGACATGATATCAAAAGGGACTGAACTTTTAATTTTAAACTTGTTTGTGATCAAACATTTTTTAATCTTCTCAATTTGCTTCCATTGTAAGTCAGATGTGTTGTTGACCCACACTTCACAACCATATAGAACCACCGGGATCACTAAAATCCCAAAGAGAGTTTGCATAGTCTTCCAATCCCATAGCTCTGTTTCTCTGCACCTATTTTGAAAAACATAGAATGCTTTCCAACCTCCCAAAGTTCTTTTCTTTCTTCAACTTTCCCAACTTAGATTTTTGTTGAAGTCAATTCTGAGGTATTTGTAATCTGCCACTTCTTCAAGAGTGTTTCCTTCAAAGTAGAACTTATGTTGCTTATGTTTTCTTTTGCTAGAAAAAATCACCACTTTGGTCTTGCTAGTATTGACTTGCATCCCCACTGTACTACAAAAGTGCTCAAGGGAAGTTAAGTGTTCTTGCAACCCAAGAGAAGATTTAGCAATCAAATATGGTCATCTACATACAAAAGAAGCCTTATCACAAAATCACCCAAAAGAGCACCATCACCCTCCTGTGAGTTCAACCACTCTTCAAGTTTGTCTATATATAAACCAAAAAGGGTAGGGGACAATGGGCACCCTTGCTTGACCCCTATATCGCTCCTTAAACTTTCGAAGATACCAGCTGATGTTTTGATTTTGACTTTAACCTCCTCATATAGCCTATGGACAACTGCTCTAAGATGTATAGGAACCCCAAGTTCCTTCATTCTATGCCAAATCTTATCTCTAGAAACAGTGTCAAAAGTGTGCGACAAAAAAAGGAAAGGAGGCTGAAGGCATAGGCAAGGGGAGGGACAGGGGAAACAAAAGGAATTTGGCACCGAAAAATGGCAGAGTGAAGACCTGAAAGAGGACGCGACGGGGGAAAGGGGGCCTACGGCCCTAGCGCACGAGTCTAAACCACAGGGGACATATTTTGGGGGCTTAAAACCCATTATCACACACACACACACACACACACACACACACACACACACATATATATATATATATATATTATTAATTATTATATTCATAAATAGATTTTATGCTACATTGGTATCAGAGTGAAACCTTGGGACATCAATTTAAAGTCACAATCGTTCAATATGGAAAATATAGATGTCATTCTTGAAGACACGAAGATTAAAACCATTATGGAAACTCTAAGTGCCAATCTTGAAGAAATGAAGATTAAAATCACCGAGGACCTTGAAAATGAACCTAAATATGAAAATCACATTGAAATCGAACCTCGTCGTAAGAAATTTGACTCAGTTGATGTTTGTGCACCCCTGGTCATTAATGACAGTGTCAATGTTGAAAAAAATGACGACATTAATAATGGTACTAGTAATGGCAACCAGGGAGGGAAGAAATATGACAATGTGATGAGTGAAGTGATCAGTCGATTCCCACTGTGTGATGGGTGAAAATTCACTAGATTTCCTCTTGGGGATCTTGCGGACTCCACATTGAGTCTCAATCTATACAATTGCTCAAATTTGACTTGGGGTCATGAGGGACCTGCACATGAAGAAAATTGGAGGTCGAATGATCATAAAAATGGTTTATCTGATCTCTACAATATGACGCAACTGAGACACTTGGACATTGACTGCAGGAAAGATCTAAGACTTCCAGATGAATTAATGGGAACTTTTGTGGAGATGAAAAGCCTCCTTTTGAACACCAGAAATTTGGAGGCTCTTCTAGAAGGCATAGGAGGCATGGAGAATATGGAGATACTTCGACTCGTTGTTTGGGATATGTAACAACTTCCAAATTTGATTTCCCACTTTAAAAATATCATATGGATTGAATTATCTTATTGCCATAATATTAAGGAGCTTCCCTCGTTGGAGAGGATACCTCAATTGCAGCACATGCAAATTGAACATTGCTTGAACCTGATAGAATTGGGTTCCAACTTTAGATCTGGAGATGCTTCTCCCACTATGGAGGAGTTGTGGCTTGTGGGACTGGATAAGTTGGAAGATATACCAGAGTTAGAGTCAAGGTCTATGCCCATACTTCGTGCATTCATAATTATTCGATGTATCAATATTAGAAAATTTCCCCAGGGAATCGACGGGCTGAGTAAAGATGAGGATTTATTCAACGATTTCCTGACGAAATCCAACAATACATCATCGATGTTCTGCATACATGTTGAGCCTCAACCTGAATAATCTTAATGAATGGAAGGATGCAACACCTCTCCAAATTTCTGAGGAGGTATTAAACAACGAAATGAAAGAAGTTGATTTCAATATAATTCCTCTACAATATGGATTAAACTGGACTCTGGCAATCATATATGGGCTTGGAAAGAAAATGGGTGCAGAACTTCCTGGCATCCCTTATGAAACTCCATGCATATTGCACTTCAACTCGAGTAAAGCCATTGGGATAAGATTTTGTCATGCATATTCCATAGCAAGGGATATCTCATGAGTGGAGTTCATGTTGTTGTTGGAACTCCAGGCCATGTGTTTGACATGTTGCACAGGCACCCTCTTTGCCCCGATAACATCAAGATGCTTGTGTTGGACGAAGCCAATGAAATGCTTTCCAGGGGTTTGAAGAATCAGATCTATAATATTTTTCAGCTACCCCCTTCAAAGATTCACGTGGGCATTTTCTCTGTTGTTGTTTTGTAGAGATTGAGTCGTTCTGAAGAAGAGGAATCGCTCCCAATACTATTGACGTGGAGAATCCACGTGATCTGTCATCGTTGAAAAATTCATAGAGATGCAGGGGCACCGTGTGTAGATTTAGGTGCAGTCTTGGTGGACGTGGATGTGGATGTTGGTACAGTGTTGCCAAAGAGAATGTTCAAGAAGTTCTTCTACAGACTACATGGAGGTGTTATAACGAAATGAAGTGAGGTGTACGTGCTCATTCCGTCAGACTCACACATCCTCCAAATTAAGTCACAAAAGTGAGATTGAGTTGTGTTTATATTTCTTGTTTGAATGTGTGATGATAGTTATTCAAGTTGTGTGAAGTGGTTGTGTGTCTTGGTCAAGAATGATGATGAGGTGTAAATGGATATATGTAATGGGCTTGTAATATTGGGCATATGATTGGTGAGAGTATTGTTGATATTTTATGTACCTAATTGAATTGTTGTAGGGGGTGCATGATCGGTTGTACCCGACACCCTAGGTTATGGTCCAAATTGTAATGCTTAGCCACAGGCAAGCTAATTTCCCCAGGTTTGTTGTAAGCCCTGTTAGTAAGGCATAAACAGGCATACGTGTTGTAGCGCAAAAGCGCGTGTGATCATAGGATGTGATACTCTCTGATAGGCAGAGAGGTTGTTGTATCAAGTTGTGGAGTTAACCACTGTGAGAGGTACGGGGGTGACATCTGTACTCGTAGCCTAAACTTGATAATGAATTGAAGAAGCTAGAGACTTCGATTCAAGGTGGGGATGTGAAATGGAAGAATCTCAAAGTGTGAGACCAAGTTGTGAGTCTTAGAGTATGAGGGACCAAGTTATGTTTAAGGGAGAGTTTAACATTGATGAACCATGTAGTTGAAAACAATTCATAGAGAACTAGCGGTTACAACGGCAGATGACCCATGTATTCCGGTAGATGGATTGTGTTTTATATGGACATCAATAATTATATGCAGGTACAAGGTGCAAGAGGAAGCAAAGAAAGTTCAAGGATGAAGCTCACAGTAAATCAAGCTCAAGTGAGCGTGTTCAAAGGATTAAAGCCCAATAATAAAGAATTGACCAGAGACAACACTCAGAAATCACTATGACCAAGCACAAGCAAAAATAAATCAATCAACAAGTATTCATTAAGGGGGTCTGTTAGAATATGTAATTCATACTTGTTGTATGATTGGGTTAATGACCCGTTGAGCAGGTAGTTATAGTTAGATGACCTGAGAGAATAGGTCAAGGAGGTTGTTAGATAGTTGGTTGTGAGAAAGATTCTCTCCAACCAAGTCTCCTAGTTTGGTCTGTGGTTGAGATATTTGCTCAACCTCTATTGCTATTATTAGAATAAGTTAGATCTAATAAAGCTCTATATAATGAGCCAATGTATTGTATAATATATTTCAGTAATCTAATAGAGATATGTAATCATGTTTATCTCATTTGTTAATTACCATCCCAAGAAAAACAAAAAAAATTAGTTAGTAATATCCTACATTTTCCTTTCTTCGAGGACAAATCATTTTTAAAGAGGGTGGCAATGTTATGAATATAAATAACATTAATGTATAATACAAAATATAAATAATATAATTGAATAACCAATAAATGAATAATTAATAATTACTAATGAAGAGACACCTCATAATGAAGGTTCACATATCTTCATAAGAGGAAACCCTTGCGTGGG
>JASDQU010373406.1:8443-26968 GCA_032191745.1 Picea mariana | reverse complement strand
ATGAGTTAATAGTAAATTCCATGCTCGAAAGAAAGAAATACAAGGACATGTCATGAGGATCCAAAAAAGATCAAATCTGATAACTATCATGGTGGCAATTTCAATTCAAGATAAACTCATTAAAAAGATCAGTTTTATTTGTTAAGTTTTGGAAACCACACTATTCCATAGAAAGAATCATTGCAAGGTACCATCAGAATCATCGATAGAGGATTGCCCCGAATGTCAAGAAAAATCCTCTTGTTAATAGTTGGAAATCTATTCTTATTGAGATCCGAGGGATTTTTCTATTAAACAATCACCATGATAAACTGATAATGGGTGAAGGTACATAATGAGGTGTTAAAAAAGGGGATTTAATCAGCTCGCATGAAGGAGATTTTCCCATCATTAACTTCCAGAAACTATAACCATATCGCAGACTAAGAGGTATCCAAATTGCAAAAGAGGAGGGCTCTCATTAGATAGTAAAATAACGATTCACATATGTTATAAAAATGGATGTGATCGTAATTGCATTGGGGGGACTAGCACAAGAGAAAGAGACCTTACACCATCATGAGATGTTCTTTTGAAATTACAGTCACAAAGGGGATCATCTGGAAGAGAATGACCTGCACACTATTGTAAATCTGGTCATTGAAGGATTGAAGACCTGAGAAGGAGGGACTGTCATAAGGAGTTAGGCTTGCATACTGTTATTATGTTTATTTCAAATACTAGTTTTTTCTTCAGCTAGATGATCTAATATTGGATTTTGTATATTGTTATTTGAGTTTAATAAAGGATTCAAAGTTGTTAATTAGTGAAAATATATTCTAAGTAATAATGTTTGGACTGTTCTAACACTTTTCCGTGAATATGTTATATTATTCATTTTTGAGATTTGAAACTATTTTCATTTTTTGAATTGGATTATCTTATTTCTTTTCGCTAATAATATTTGGATATTTAAATGTTAATGCAATCTTATATAAGTTACATTATGCATTGTATCTAATAATTGCTAAAGCAATGATGTATTTTTGTTTAAGGCGATTTTTCCTCTCCTCAACATCTAACATTTTATGTGCTTCTGTTCCCAAATGGGATACTATGAAATACTTCTTTATCCCAATTGGGATAGTTAGATTTAGAATAGGAAGCAGATATACATAGATTAGTTAGTTTATTTATATTTAATAGATCAAACTGCATTTATGTTTAGGAAAGCATTATTGAAAGTTTCCTTTCGAGGAGCAATTAATTCACTGGAAATCGAGCCCACATACCGGTGGACATTGCCAACGTAAATGAGTATAAGTCTATTTTGGGACTTTGATCGGGTGATGCTCCCTTGTTGCAGAAGGAATTTTTCCACCAACTAACACCTTCAAAGATTAAAAAATAATAATCCAACAAATTAGATTAAAAGGCTGGCTTGAATGTTTTACTTATCTTTCAAAAATGGATTATTATTAATTAAATGTATTGACCAGTTTATAGTTTGATCCTAAGCAAATCCCGAGGATGATCCCAACTTTGGGATTAAAGAGTTGAGTTTCAGATAAAATTAACGCAGATTCCTTTCTTACCAATTATTTACTACGTATGATGAATAATCTCATAGGGAGTATTGTCCATCTTGGGATCTTTGTTGGATAAGTAGAGTTAAGAGGACCATATATCATGCTTGACCTTTTTAATTCTTCTACCACCACTAAGAGATCCTTCCCCAAAACCCCATTAAATCTATTATAACAATCTATAGGCCATACATTTGGCCAATGCAATTTGTTTTGTCGAAAATATGTAAAAAAATCATCTAGTTCTTCTTCCTCAACATGGGATATAATGTCCTTATTTGTTCATTGTTGACTAGTGTGTTGAATTTGAGGATAGTTTCCATAATATATCTTAGGTTTGTTTGACCTAGGTCTAGGAAATCTCCTTGTAATTAACTGTCACAACCTTGTAAATTCCCTCAAAACTCGTGTGAACATTCCCTTTCTTTCTTTGAAAAATCCATAGTGTATTGTGAGCCTTCCTAGCTTGGAAATATATATGGAAATACTTGGTATATTTATCACCCAGCTTGAGCTAAATGGATTGACTTAAGACAAGCACATGTACACTTTTGTCAAATTATGGGTTGTGTTTTAAATCAACGAAGTATGATAAATGATTTTACAAAAATCATTTCAAAAAAGGAAGTTGAGTTAACAATGGTCCAAAGAAAATTCATGGAATTAATATTATTTCAAAATGAGGTTATTTCTATGACTTAGAACTCATCCAATATTTCTTCAACTCTTAATGGTGTTGTTGCCATCCCTAAGACCTATAAAAATTTCCCTAGAAACAACATGCCCCTGTACTAACATGTATGCGTCTGTCACCATTGGAACTCGCTTATGTATGCACATGCGCTTACTACAACCCATGTATACACTCCTAAAGATACCCGTGTATGTACATGCATGTCCCTTTTGTAACCTACGTAAGACCCCATAAACTTGCAAAACCCTAGTTCTGCTTCAGTACGACTATTTCGTGAAAATGTGTCCTTTGATTTCTTCCTACTAGTTATGGATCTGCTAAGATCTCCTGTAGATATGATAGATATACTATCAATTTCTATGGATCTTAGATCTGGCTTCCCTTCACAACATGCACTCTGATACCATGTTGAAAACCTCTTACCCCATCCCTTAGGTATCTTGTTATCTATTGATTTCCTTACTGCAAATCAGATTAGTAGCTCACAAAACAAAAATACATTGTTGGAATATTCAACTCAATAAAGATAGTGTTGATGCATGGTAGCATTGGATAGGTATTTCCACACATGTCTATTTGTCTAGACGTGTGGATATCATCCAAATTCTTCTATCCTTGGCTTTACTTTTATTAAAGGAAATATTAAAATAAAGTGCTTTTAATAAGTAAGTTGAGTTTTATTTAAGGAAATGCTTTAAGTAGCATTAGTGAATTAAATAAAATCCGTTGATCTAAAGTGAGGTGAGAAGTAATCTCAGTAATCAAACACTTTGGAGATGAGGGTTAAGTCATAAATCAATTTTATAAAAGCAAGGATAGGGTGAAGGAGGAAGACACTTTACTTTGTTAGATTGATCAAGAGAGATTATTTTGAGACAAAGAGAGTTGGATCATGAAGGATTGTGATTCAAGGAGATCTTGGATAGTTGGAGAAGGAATTCCATCTAGATATATAGGGAAAATGAAGAGAGATAAAGGTCATACAACAAAAGGATTAGCCACCGCAGACAGTGCAGGTTTTCTGGAACAAGTCATGCAGTTAGTGCGGGTTTCATCATTATAGTCGCGCAGATAGTGCACGACATCGCATATATCAATGTAACAGTTGCATTGTTGTCGTACAAGATTGTACAACAGGTTTGGCAGTAGATCAAGCCAGTTAGGCTTTTGATGTACTTTGTCTCTTTTCTATTTGGGCCATTTTCCGAGTAAGGGAGCCTTTGTAAGAATTGAAGTTATTTGAATGATAAGCTTAGTTGGTGGGAATAATATCTTTGTGTATTGTGTTTGAGATTTTGGTTTCCAATATTGCTTCCTCTAGATTTGTTTGAGTTGAATATTCCAACAGTGTGTGTTTGTTTTGTGAGATGCTAATCTGATTTGTAGTAAGGAAATCACTAGATAACAAGATACCTAGGTTCCAGATTAAGGATTTCAACATGGTATCCGAGTGCATTCTTTGAGAAGAAGACAAATCTCAGATCCATAACCAACAGGTAGAAATCAAAGTACATATTTCATGGAAACATCTCTAATGCAGTCAGATTTGGTTGTAGAGGAAAGCATAGGTATTCTAGTATAGGTCTCACAAAACAATGCGGGTTTCAGTGTAACATTTGAACCGATAGCGCAGAACAACACATATATCAATGTAACAGTCGCATTGAAGCCATATAGGTCAGTATAGGGGCAATTTTTATCAACATGTTATTTTGAGGGAAGTTTATCAGGTCTAAGGGATGACAACAACACCTTTGAGAGTTGAAGATTGAAGACAAATTGGATGGAGCTTCCAACTTCCTATATTGGAAAGCAAGAGTGACTTTGGAGTGAAAGGATTATGAACTTTGGGAGTTAGTGAACAAGTTAGTTGTTCCACTGACATATTTGGTAGCTTTGGAAGCTCACTAAAAGAAGGAGATCAAAGTCGAGTGGGTACTCTTGGATTCGGTGAAGGATCGTCTAATTTCTCACTTGTCTGAGAAGAAAATGACCAAAGAGATGTTTGATGCCTTGGTAGGTTTATTCTAGAGAACTAACATGAATAGGAAGATGGTCTTAAAGAATAAAATCAGATCAATGCAGATCTCTAGAATCCAACAATGTTACCATATATTTCATGAGGATCACATAGGTGTGTGATTAGCTTGTAGCCATAGGGGAGAAAACAGAGGATGCAGAGCTCATGAATGTGGCATTGTATGGTATTCCCAAGTCTTGGGAACCATTTTTCAAGGGATTCGTTGCTTGGGAAAATCTCCCAGATTGGTAGAGTATTTGGGATGATTACATCCAGGAAGAGACTCGAGAGGAGTCTAAGGGTAGCAAGTAGGTAAGTAGTGAGGAGAACTTGGCTCTTGTCAGTAAGACGAAGAAGGGAAAAGGAAATAGTTCTAGCAAGAAGGGTAACAATGATGGAGGATCATCACATCCATGGAAGAAGAAGTACTTGAGTAAAATCAAGTGCTTCACATGTCATAAGAATGGAAATTATGCATCTCAGTGTCCAGATAAGAAGAAGGGTAAAGGAAAGACACAGATAGCAACATCAACATAGATGTAGCTAGATTAGTTTGCAGTGAAGTTTGAGAATGATTACTCACTAGTTTATTGCCTTTCTACCAACACAACTACTATGAGTGCATGGTTCTTGGATAGTGGTGCAACTCATCATATGAAAGAAGCATAGGAGCTATTTAGTATTCTGACGGAGAAGGACTTAAATGTTCGTATGAAACTTGGTGATGATGCTAAGTATGCAGTGAAGGGAGAGGGAACATTTTCATTCCATCTTGAATCAAGAGTTTCGTTCGATGCCCATGATGTGCTTTACATACCAGGTTTGAATAAGAATTTGTTGAGTGCTCTTATATGGCACTTATGAGTAGCATCATTGATGTTGAGCCTTCCAGTTTTAAGGAAGCATCAGATCATCAGGTATGGTGAAATGCCATGGTAGAGGAGTACACCTATATATTGAGAAAGGATGTTTGGGATATAGTGTCGATATCAGAGGGGAAGTCAGTTGTGATTTCTAGGCAGCTCTGCAAGATCAAGCATGTTGTAGATGGTAACATAGAGAAGTTCAAGAAAAGGTTTATGGTGAGATGGTTCTCCCAGAAAGAGGGAGTGGACTATGATGATCCATTTTATCCAGTCGCCATGTATGCTTCTATTGGAGTTGTTATTTCTATTGCTTCAGTTATGAGGTGGAGGATACATCAGATGGATGTGAAAACAACTTTCCTCGATGAGATCATTGATGAAGAAGAATATATAGAGAAACCTCATGGATTTGAGGTATATGGGAGGGAGTCTCATGTGTGTAGGCTTAAGAAAGCCTTGTACAGACTCATACAAGTACCCAAGGCATGGTATTCCAGGATTGATAGATACTTGTAGAGTATGGGCTTTACCAAGAGTGAGGTGGATCATAACTTGTACTTCATAATTGTTGGGTATGATCCAATCATCTTGGTTCTATATGTAGATGATTTATTCCTCACAGGTACAAAGGAGCTTATTGCAGGGTGCAAAGAATATTTAGCTAGCGAGTTCGAGATGAAGGACATTGGATTGATGCATTATTTCTTGGGGTTAGAGGTATGACATGTATCAGGGTGGTATTGAGAGAGATATTCCTTGGTCAAGGGAAGTATGTAATAGAGATCTTGAAGAGATTCAAAATGGAGGACTGTAGATCGATGACTACGCCTATGGTTACCAATATGAAGAAGGTTATCACTTCATATTCGGAGTTGGTGGATCCTAGGATATATGGGCAGCTGACAGAGTCCTTTGATGTATTTGGTCAACACTAGGATAATTTTTATTTTTTTTCTATGAACACATTGAGTCAGTTCATGGTGGAGGAAAGGTAGGTGCATTTGATAGCAACAAAGCATGTGCCTAGGTACTTGAGAAATATAGTGGAGTATGGATTGAGGTATCTTGGAGGATATGGAGTGGAGTTGTAGGGATATACATACACAAATTGGGCAGGGAGTGCAGTAGAATGAAAGAGCACCTCAGGGTGCTGCTTCATCTTGGGATCATTAGTTATTTCTTGGTTTAGCAGGAAGCAGGCTTTTGTAGCACTCATTTTAGCATAGGCATAGTACATGGTAGCGAGTATGGCTAGTTGTGAAGACACTTGGCTTTGAAAATTACTTACAGGGTTATTTGATCACGAGTTGGAGCCTATGGTGATATACTACAATAATCAAAGTTGTATCAAAATATCAAAGAATCAAGTATTCCATGATAGGTCCAAGCATATTGATATCAGATACCACTTCATCCGATATATGATCCAGAAGGGAGTAGTGAAGTTTCAGTATATTTCCACATATGAGCATGTTGCAAATATTCTGACCAAACCCTTAGAGAAAGGGTAGTTTTTGTTTTTCAAAGACAAACTTGAAATGGTGCAGAATACCTCCCTTTCTAAGAGGGAGTGTCGATGCATGGTAGCATCAGATAGGTATTTCCACACAGGTCTATGTGTCTAGATGTGTGGAAATTTTCCAAAGTATTTTATCCTTGACTTTACTTCAATTAAAGGAATTACTAAAGTAAAGTGCTTTTAATTAGTAAGTTGAGTTTTGTTGTAATCTAGGGGAAAGTAGGGAATGTTACCAATTGTCCATCACATTACCAAGAAAATAATAGAGGTTACATACACATATGTAAACAAATACACAAAGTAGTGAGAGCCCAAGAAGCAACACTTTATTATATATGTGTCAATACAACACAAAAGTGACACTTCACTTGATACATGATCATCTATTTATACGTACATGTTCAATTGCGAGGAAGTTGCAACTACTTAACTGCTTGGTTCAATTGGATTAACAAATACTTTGAACGACTTATAATTCCGACTTCGACAGTCAACTGACTAATTCTTAGTCGACTGTTGTGTCTAGCCCTTACAACATATCCCCTCACCTCATTTCCTTGATCATCTTGAGCAAGATGGGGTTTGTTTATTACATTTGGTAGAAAAAAAAGAGAGAAAAATGAAGAGAGAGAGAGAAAGATAGACAAAATTATTTGGTGTTGGATTTGCTGATGTCTAAAAAGTTATGTAGGCTTGTCTGATTGTCCTTTTGGCCTTGGTCCTTTGTCGTCGATCGACTCGATTGTTCTTTCTACACTACTTTCTAGATTGACTTCAAAGGATATCTGGAGGATGTTGGGTGTTTTTTGATGCAGGTGATGAGTAAAGTCATGCCATGCATTAATTGAATGGTGTGCTTCCAGACCCATTGTATTCATTTGTCCTAGAAGGTTTAGTTTTTCTGTTATTTCTTCCTGGCGCACTACAGTCGACTCCGGGTCAATCTGTTGTTCTCTCTATTGAATATTTTCTCTGACTTGATCGAGGAAAAGGACTGCATTGTTGGTATCTATTTGTGCTTTGTGGCCTTCCCACTGCCATTCTTGTTCTTGTTGTGACAATTGTGTTTCCAATACTCTTTCTTTGGCTAGTTGGTTTGTGAGAGCGTCTTTTATCTTTATGTCAGGCGTCATATTTCTATTTTTTTCTATGTTATTGACTACATCTTTATGTGCTCTGAGTTTGTTGTATGTAGTTTCAAAGTAGGATGGACTTACCACTGAATTTAAATTTCTTGCATGCTTGGTTGTTTCTTCCAAGTTTTGTCTAATCTCTTTCAATTTGGTGTATTTTGAAGTCAGGATGGTGGTTGTTTGTTTATGAAGTTTTTCACTATCACTAGTTTCCTTGTTGTATTGTTGTTGCATGTACTCTTTTTCTTGTCGAAGATGGCCGACTTACTGCTGACTTGTTGTATTAGCTTTTACCAAAATTTCGACCAAGTGTTTGATTTCTACCATGAGGTTTTCATTTTCTACCAGTTGCTCGATCCCCAAGTGCTTATTGACTTCTTTTTTGCACTCTTGTAACATTTTATTTTTCTCATCCTTTATATTTGATAGCTTGCTTCCTTCCTTGATAAATTTCTTCCATATCTTTGATGACTCCTTCGATATAACTTCATATAAGTCGAACAAGTGTTGATCATATATTGTCATCAAGTTAAATGTTGTTTCTGCAACTGATCATGATGGATTGGATGGTCAGGTTATTTTATAATGATTCTTGATGCTTCTTCTTATCCTTATCTGAGGATTTTGTTGAGTTGCCTTCTTTATCCTGACCTTGTGTTATTTTTTGTTGGTGCGAAGATGTCTGGGTTTGTTCAACATTTCTTCCTTCGACTTTCTTGTTTTATTATGCCTCATGTGTTTCTTGCTGCAGAGGATGTTGTTGATATTGTTTTGGCCCTTGTTCTGTGTTCTACTCCTTATCCTTAGTCGGGTTGAGAGGGGGGTTTCCAGAAGATTTTCTTTGATGTGCTCCTCCCCCAGGGTGAATTCAAAATCTTTGATTAAATTCTCTTTGATGTCAAACCAGTTGAGTGTGTGACCACATGCTTCTTCAATTTTCTACCATTTGTTTGGTATTTCATCCACCGTATTTGGAAACATATGTGGCCATACCCTTTCATCTCTCTATCTTATTCTGCGCCATTCATTTTTGCAGTTGTGAATCTATTCCACGAGATTGTATCTAATTTTGAAGAGGGGATTGTCAGATATTTTAGCTAGTTTCTTCTCTTCAAAGTGTTCTATAAAGCAAGTCAACACTTTTTTCCATGTTTCTAGTCTTGGGGAATGTGTTTCCCACCATCTTGCAACTTGGCCTATGAAAGTTTCCACTAGTCTTTTGGTTATGCCTTGTTCTCCCACAGATTTAGAAACTTCTTTGACGTGTGTCGATGTCGTGTTTCGTTCATTATAGCGTAGTGGATTTTTCATCCTATTGTCGGTCAAGATTAGAGTGGGTGTTTTTCATATCCTTTTCTCATAGACTATGGGTACTGCTTGGATTGAAAAACATGTTCTTGGGAGTTTTATTGGAATGGCTTCAATAGACCGATAGCCTTTTGAATGTGCTTCATAATTTTCCATCTGCTAATTATATAGAGTTGAGTCGGAGTTGTGTCCGACCAAAAGGGGAGATTCTGTTAAAATTTCTCCTTGCGCATTTGATTCGACATAATCTCTGTGTTCGTTGATTATTTGGTACAAACATTGAGCTTCTTGATCTTCGTCCCACGACTCCATCCAAAGTTTCCCTTCTTTAGGGTCTAGGGGGATATTTATTTTTCTACCACTCCCTTTTATCTTGATTCTATCCCTTTCGAAGGAGATAATGGCTTTCATTTGTCGTCCCCATGGCCGATCGATAAGTGTTGGGTAAGCGGGCATTCCTTCGACTAAGTCAATTACCTCGAAGTCGATTGATGTCGGTATACCCATAATTTGTCTTTCCACATTTATGAGTATGTCGATAGGTTCTATTAATATTTGATTGGCAAGTTTGAGATAGTTCAGTGTCACTAATAATGAAGGTTAGCCCAACTATATCCATGTGTCCCGAGGAAGGATATTTGATTGTGACATGAAGTTGTCGACTACATGTTCAATCATTACCCTGTTGATTTCCAAGTCGACATGTGGGTCGTAATATTTATGTTTATATGATAGTTGTTTGATATATTTGGATGGTCTTTGTCCCTCTTTATACTCTGTTAGGATGTTAAACAGGTCGAGCAACCAACCGTTTGAGTGCTTTTCTTTTAGGAGTTGTAGAAATTCTTGTACTATATAATCATTTTTTTTCCTCTGTTTTGATGTTCTTGATTAATATTTTTAAATAACTTGAGTGCTTCCCTCATGATCTACTCCTCTTTGTTAGGATTTTGGAATGGACTCAAGTTCCTTGTTTGTCTATTTTGTGATGGAATTTTATTAATATCTCGTCCTGCTCCTGATCTTGTAACAATATGTCAATTTTTTGAGTTTAATACTTCTTGTTTCGGGATTCTATGGAGCAATTTCATAGTCTTTTTGTTCATTATTTTATCAAGTACTATTAGGAAATCCTCGAGTGAGTGATCACTAACACCGCATATGTTGCAAAATTTTAAGTTGACTCGATCTTTTATTGGGAAGTCGGAGCTGATGTGGTCTTCTTTCCAGCAGTTAAAAAAGTAAGGTCAACCTCGACCTCGACCTTGACCGTAACCCTGGAAACCGCCTTGACCGCGACCATAGTGGTCATTTCTTCTTCCATATTCATTATTCTGGTCAGTTTCTTCTATATGATAAATTGTGTGCACATTTGTTCTATTTCTTGTGTTTAATCGACATATGGATGTTCTATGGTTATGAGTTTCACAAATATGGCACAATTTGGTGTTTTTCAAGTTATGCGAGAAGTCTTGCACAGTATAGTCAGTCATAGCTTCACATATATTGCAATATGTCTTGGCTTTCACATGTCGTGCATATGGTACTCTTGTCACTTGATCATCGAGACTGCAGGTGTCTTTTGTGTGACCATCTTCACATCATACAATACACCAAATATCATTTCTTCTTAAAGTCAAGTTTTTGATAGTTTGTTGTAGATGTTCTAGTTTGTCCTCTAGCCCTTTTTCTATTGACGAAGAAGTCGGCGGGCCTTCTTCGTGTGATTCGATGCATTGTGCTTTCTACAATGCATCTTCGCATGTGTTTATCTTGTAGAGGCGAATTGGTGTTTGAATTCGCTGGAGTAATATAGATACATACCATTGTAGTAGTAAGTATTGATCAATGGTCGACGAGATTTGGCTGAGGAGGTCCTTCAATTTTTTTTCATATTCTCGAACCGACTCTCCTTGTCTTTTCTTTATCTCTTTAATTTTTTGTTCAGCCAAATGCACAACATCTTGGACTTTGAAGAATGACACGAAGTTGTTATTGATGTATGTTTTCGACCAATTATGATCCTCTATATAATTCATAAATGATGTAAGAGCGCGGTGTCGAAGAGCTGCACCAAATTGTGCCATTTATTTATCCTCATCTATGATGTTTGTTGCATCCCAAAATTTTTCACATATGAACCAATGTCTTTCTGGATCCTCATATCCCTCATAAATGGGAATAGGATTGAGTCCCATTGTTTTTTTCTTTTTAAGAACAATAAGTGTTTGTGATGTTTTCTTGATCAAGAGTTTCGACTAGGGTGTCAGACTTTTAGTTGGTTGTTGTTGTCCAGACTCGTCTGTCGGTCGGTCTTCTATCAGATAGTATTAGAGAAGTAATTGTTCCTTCTTTTCTTTGAGATTTATTTTTTCAGTTTGACATCTTTGATCTTTATACTCAACGATACTTCGTTCCAACGAACGTGTCGGTTCATGGCTATAATCTACTAAATTATTGTGTTCCTTTGATATGAGATCTAGCATGGGGGTCGGCTCCGTGAGATCCTTGATGTGGATGAGCATGTTATTTAATTCATTTAGGTTTATTTATGGCTCAACTATGAGCATATCGTGTATATTCCTGTGCTCGTTGGTTCTATACCATAGCCTTATGGATTGTTCATCAATCTAAAGCCTCTGCGGGAGGAATTCTTTGATTCAAGGGCTAGTTACTTGAATATGAGGAGTGCATATTGTGGGTCCCGAGTCCTCATAATCTATGCTCTCGGGTTGTTCTTAAATTTTATGGGCACATATGCTAACATCTATCAACTGTACTTCATTACTTATGTCGAGGGTTGTCGTGGCTATTGTTATTTCCAGATCCAGTCGATTCTTGTCAGAATCAAATTGCTCACGTGCTCTATCAGGTTGATCCTCCTTGACTATTTTTGTTTCTAAATTCTGATTGTTCCACATATTATGGATCTCCTCTCTTTTCTTTTGCCTCTTTTCCTACTCCAAGTTTTGGATGTCGGTCATTTGCTTGTAAATTTGTTTTCCTCTCGAAGACATTTATGCTTTAGTCACACAAACTCTAGTATGTTATTATTTTTCTTATGACATCTCAAAGATCAATAGACCCCCTATCACCATCCTGACTTACTCGATGTCGGTGATGATGGCCATATTTATTGGCTCAGAAAGTAGTCTCATGCTTATTTTGTATCTTTTGACTTTGATTCCAGTAATTCTTCCAACTTCTCATCTTTTTCTTCCAAGTCACTATTCGATAGTGGTATTCTTAGTCGAGTTCGGTACTTAACAATGTCACTGACTCCTTTGTCGATCATAAATTTATGCAACAATCTTAGGATGGTGCACAAAAATCATTCGTGCAGGTTGGTGTAGAATTTTTCTTTTACTGTGTCGAGGGAAGTTCGATCATCAATGGCTTGGTCTATTATATAATCTTCGAAAATTATTTCAACCCACTCGTGCAAGTTCGTTTTTCCTCCGTTTGTAAGCTTGGGCATTAATTTTTCGTCAAAAGTCAATTTACGGATTACCAAATTTGTTGATGTACTTGAATATGGATTCTGGGATAGCCTCCAAAAATCGTTCATGAGTCTCTGAGAAAAATCATGATCTTTCTTCTACTAGCACGAGGTTGTTCCTTCTTGATGTAGTTTTCAATTTTTCACTTTGACCATTCACGTATGTCTTGTAAAGTTATCATCTATGTGATCTTCTGCATGCCCAGGTTCAGAACTACCGGCAACGAAACCAATGTTGTAATATAGGGGAAAGTAGGGAATGTTACCAGTAGTCCAACACATAAGAAAGAAAATCATAGAGGTTACATACACAAAGTAGTGAGAGCCCAAGAAATAACACTTTATTATATATGTGTCAATACAACACAAAAGAGACACTTCTCTTGATACATGATCATCTATTTATACATACATGTTCAGTTGTTGAGAAGTTGCAACTACTTAACTTCTTGGGTCGGTTCTCTTAACAGATACCTTGACTGACTTATAATTCTAACTTTGACTGTCAACTAACTAATTCTTAGTCGACTGTCTGGTCTAGTCGACAGATTCGACTAGCCCTTACAACAAGTTTTATTTAAGAAAATTATTTAATTAGCATTAGTGAATTAAATAAGAGTCGTTGACCTCAAGTGAGGTGAGAATTAATCTTATCCATCAATTACTTTGGAGATTAGGGTTAAGTCATAATTCAATCTTATAAAAGCAAGGTTAGGGTGAAGGAGGAAGACACTTTACTTTGTTAGATTGATCAAAAGATATTGATTTGAGATAAAGAGAGTTGTATCACAAAGGAAATTGATTCAAGGAGATATTGGATAGGTGGAGAAGGACTTCCATATAGAGATCTAGGCCAAAGGAAGAGAGAGAACATCCATACAACAGAAGGATCAACCACCGTGGACAGTGAAGGTGTTCTGAAAAAAGTCATGCATTCAACACGGGTTTCAATGTTACCATCACACAGATAGCACATGACAATGTGTATATCAAAGTAACAATCGTGTTGTTTTTATATAGGATTGTACAAAAGTTTGGAAGCAGATCAAGCCAGTCAGGTTTTTTATGTACTTTGTCTCTTTTCTATTTGGGGCATTTTCCTAATAAGGGAGCCCTTGTAAGCTTTGAAGTTGTTTGAATGATAAGTTGAGTTGATGGGTAGAATATCTTTGTGTATTGTGTTTGATATTTTGGTTTCCAGTATTTCTTCCGCTATTTGTTTGAGTTGAATATTCCAACAGTGCATGTTTGTTTTGTGAGATGCTAATCTGATTTGCAGTAAGGAAATCACTAGATAATAAGATACCTAGGTGTCAGAGTAAGGATTTCAATATATAGAAGAAGAAAAACTGGAAGCCAAGTAATGCACATATAAACACCAATATTTTTGGGTAGATACCCCTAGAAAAAAATCGCAGGGAAAACCAATACTGAGATGATTTTATTATGATAAAATCAGGGCTCCCATAACAAGGATAATGGCCCACAAAGATAAATACAACTACATACAAACTTGGGAAAGTCTGGTCTACTATACAACCTAGATCTACATGATTTTCGAGGTGTATGCACCTTTCCCTTCCGCACACCCACATATAGGTGCATGTCTCCATTGTGACCCATGTATGATACCTCAAGGACTGTATAGAAAAATCCATGTTTCTTAACCCTTTCTTGTGGCTTCGCTTTTCTAAAATCCACTTGCGGTTTCCTCTATTTTCTCTTATCATTGATATGATCTCTAGATGGAAGTCCTTCTCCACCTATCCAACATCTCTTTGAATCACATTCCTTCGTGATCAAACCCTTTATGTTTCGACTCTCTCAACACAAGTTTTGTTTAGTGTCTTCTCCTTTACCCTAGCCTTGCTTTTATAGTCTTGAGTTATAACTTAACCCTATATCCAAAGTGATTGATGGTTGAGATTACTTCTCACCTCACTTGAGATCAATGGCTAAGATTAAAGTCTAATTTTTAGCATTCCCTTAAATAACACAATTAATTTAATTAAATAATTAAATAACTTTACTTCAATAATTATTTTAATTAAAGTAAAGTCAAGGATAAAAGGATTTGGACGATTTCTGCACGTCCAGACACATAGACCTATGCAAAAATGGTGATGTAACCCATCTGTCTCTCGGTACTCCATGTCTGCAACCTGAGGGCCTCAAGACATCATCTCCTTAGTTATCACTAGGAATTGGGGATAACATCTGGATCCTACTCTGAGACATGTACTCGTTGTAGAGTGCATGAGAACCTCAACATCTCTTGGTCTGACCTATGCCTACACTGAAACATAAAACCATAAAATCTAGGGTGGATTTATTCACCCTTTGTCCATATAATCAAAATTTAAATTTAAATTGATAACTAATCTAGAAAAGATTTTTATAATTATTTTTCAAATATATGATGAAAGAGAAACATGTAAATCAATAATGCAAGTAGAGAAAAAATGAAAATCAAAGATGAAATGAAACTAAGCTACTATGAGCAATCAAGATGCAAATGCCAGAAAACAAGATGAACTACCTACTTACCTAGGGCCCTGAAGATTGGGTCCTAAAATGTCAGGTGAAGTCATACAACCAGTGCAACTAGTTGATCATCTCATCAAGGTATCTACCCCTGTGCTTAATCATGTAGTACAACAAAGATAAGTCAAGCATAAAATAGTCATAAGCATAAGTAAGCATGTAATTAATCATAGAAAGCAACTCATTGAGATGGGTGGGAGGGAAAAAATCATGCTAGAGAGAATCGCCACAAGCCCAATCGATCCATCTTTGAATCAGGCTACCACGTATAGACAACAACTCATCTTCATATTCTCTTAGAATATTACTGCTCCCTAAAGGCTGAGAAAATATAAGAGATCCCAAGAAAACCTTATGATTCCCCATAGAAGAGGAAACGTGATAAGAGACGACCTCGGCTCCTAAGAAGGACTCTTTTCCCACATCCAAAACATGTTGCTTCTTCATCTGTAAATCCTTTCGAAGGGCCCCAAGATGAAAACAATGTTGCTATGTGGTATGAGTCGTTGACTGCTCTAGAGTAGACACATACTGGTATCCATCTAAATATGGGGGCGAAGGTGGCTGAAATTTTTCATAGAAAAAATATGTATCCCCAAAAGGATATGCATAATAACTCCCAAAGGATGACTAAATATCGCCTTGAGTATGTTGTGACAAGTCATCCTCGAATGGACAGAACAAATCTGTAACCATATCATCATCAGGTTTCCAAACATTTGAATCATATATGCATGGAGACCAGCCCTCTGAATATAACAACTCAAACTCTTTTGCTTGAGAGCTACCTTCAACATTGTAAATAGGATCTTCATAAAAAATGATGCAACCCACACCCCATCTACATCTTCCAAAATGTATGAAATCATCAATATGTTGATCAACCACATCAAAATGGTCTTCCACAAGATCATCTGTGTCACTTATGATGATCATTTCTTCATCTTTATGTGTAGGAGGAAAGTGAGGACGAATAAATTCACCTTCATCAAGCGAGATAATGGACATTGATGTCTCATCAGTTCTTCATCATTGAGATTTTATTGGCATCTTTATTCATGGATATGTTCTTCTTATGCAGTTGGTGGATGATATTCTTCTTTTGTTTTCAATTCCTCATCTATTGTCTCATCATCCACCGGAAAACCTTCTCTGCAAAGAGCCTCTTTGAGCTCTTGAAAAGTATCTTGCAAATTATGAGTAGCTGGTCGACAATGTCTAAGAAATTCTTCAATGATCTTTGTAGAATATGGGATACTTTTCAGATCACATGAGTGTGCAAGCGAGATCCTTTGACTTGATTCCAAAGAAGATACAATTTTTTTCATTAGAACGTCTTCATGGAACAAATTTAATCTTGAAGCATACTTCATATAATTCATGACATGGGTGACTAATAGAGCTCGATCAACATCAAATTTATGGAAACTTGCCCTCCACTCTGTAGAGCAATGATTTGGATATCGAGGGATATTCTGAACATCAATAGAAGGATACACCTTATGTAATTCCCATGGTAAGTCCCGTGACGCCATGGTTCGATTACTTAGGGTAATACCTCAATGTAGTCACTATATGAACTTTATGAAAATCTCATCAAAAATGGAAAAGGAAACTTCCTTCAAATGGAGTCGCCACACAAGCTTACGTGAAAAGGATTTGGGATCAAATCTTGCCAAAGTGTTGTTAGGGCACGAAAGAGGAGTCAAAATCCTCCCTGACAACGACGCCAAAATGTTATCGCACAAACTGTAGGTTGGGAAAAGCCAGACCCGATCCACAAGATGGTGATAACTATGGGAGAATCTACCCACTGTCACCTTAGATAAACCCTCCCCTCACTTTAGTGAAGGAGAAATCCTACACAAGGGGAGAATATTGGGTGACCTTAGGGTGGTTGAGACAGAGGATGGAGGGATGATAAGTGAAACCCATATAGGTCAATGATAAAAATGATGGAAGGCTTGAAAATGAGTCTTGTAGAAAGACACATTATTTCCAAGTGATAGATACATGCAAAACAATTTTAGCCATGCCAGGAACAAGACAAATAATGGATATATAAGTCTTTAAACCAAAGGGAACAAGAAAGAAACCTTGTTGTCGCAAAATTGCAGTAGCTATATAAATATATATCAGCAACATAAAATGATAGTGGCTACAAATTTAACCATCCAAAATCTAGTACAAGATATTAGAAATAAAGCTAACAAAGACTAGTCCAACTTCCAATGATTAAAGTGAGATTTTGGTGGTGATTAGGGTTGTTTATTGGATATTATCAGCAAGTTATTATAGAATCCAAGTGTCTGTAGCAAACAATTTCTACAACAACAAAATCCAACCACAAAAATCAACAAGTAATCCGTCAAACAGATAGACAATGAGCAGTAGAACAATAATAGACATTTACAAGTAAATTTCAGCGGTTGGTAAGTGTGCAACAAGTAAAAGAGAGAGTTTTTTGCATCCCTAATGTCTGTATATTTAAGTTTATAAAAAAATCAAATTTATTGGCCTAAAGAGGACACTTGTAGGGCATAAGCAAGATTATAGCACTAAGAAAAGATTCCAACTTGAACAAATTCAATATCTCGAAAAATCATGCATTCCAATGCAGGTATTTTATTTCTCCAATGCAATAAATAATTAGTGACTTGAAAAATGGGTTATGGAGTCTTATTGTATTAGGTTAGGACTACTAAATATCAAGGGGTGTAAGCCCTTTTTACTCCCTTGAGATAACAACCCTAACAACGTAAAGTCTAGGAGTGTGTAAACCCTTTTACTCCTCCTAACAACCTTTGCAATAGCCCTTTCAACAAAAAAAAATGATAAAACTTGGTGGAGGGTGTATGTCCTTATAATCCTCCAAGGATCTAGCCAAAAAAAACCATGGAACAAGAAAGAAACCTTAAAAAGTGCAGATTTTCCTTACCACTTCCAAAAAATGCCAAGACAAACCCTAGTTACCAAGCATTTTTCATCACCAAAGCAAGAGAAAGAACCTCCAAGAGATAGTGTGTCACTTCATTCCATAAGACAAGAGATAAACCATATCACAAGAGAGAGAGAGAGAGAGAGAGAGAGAGAGAGAGAGAGAGAGAGAGAGAGAGAGAATGAATTTTCCCAAGAGGGGTGCAAACTTTAGCCAAGAATCTTCTCCAAGATGGGAGAGTTATGATGAAAATGAAATGAAATGATTCTTATTTATACAAAACTCCTAAAAAGTGTTTGTCCACTTAAGTTACGGTAAACCACAAAAATAACGGAGAAATTTCCATTTATTTTTTCCCTTTACAATATTAAATTCAAATTTAACTTAAAAATTGCACATAATAAACCCTAAAGATGATGTCAACCCTTTCTAGGGTGAC
>JASDQU010373405.1:13226-24736 GCA_032191745.1 Picea mariana | reverse complement strand
GGGGCTCGGCCTTGGGGACACTACACAAAAGCTTCTATTAGGTCTTCTTACATCCTCCTTATTCTATTTTATTGAAAGGCCTTATTAATATTGACCTTTATTACATCCGAATACATTGATCTACCTATGTGTGGGTTAGGACCTTAATAGTTAGGATATTTAGACACTTAGGAGTTAGTTAATATCTACTTGGTCTAATATGTCATTAGGTAAAAATGTGTTTCTTAGTGTGTTTCTTTAGTATGCATTTTTAGTTAGGAAATACAACGCTCACAATATGTTCTCGACACAGAGTGATCTGACGATTCATACTCTCCTCGATCTTAATGACCATTGATCCGTGGATTAACACCCGATTGGTCCATGATCTCTATTTAAAGAGCATGGAGGGTCATTTTCCAATGATTGATTGTGAGAAACTCTCTTGTAAAATCTCTCTGTAATGTTTTTCTTTGCATTAATAAACTACTCCAAGTGGTCGTGTTGGCTGGGGCCATGGATGTTTCCCTGTAGGGGTTTTACCACGTGAAAACATTGGTTTGTTGATATTTGATCTGGTTATGTGAGTGGTTACTGAAGGTTTCATCCTTTGTTGGAATACCTGTGTTGTCGAACATGGTATCAGATCCTGTTTGAAGACCCACTCCTGTTGTAGATCGAGATCGTTAAGCTGAGTTGCCTCATCTCCAATTTTTGGCATTTTCGTACATTTCTGGGCTGAGAGGACTATTCCATTGCATCCAGAGCACTCATTTCATTCAGGAACACTTTTTGTTTCACTCGAAAAGGTTTCCGTTTGCCCAAGATACGACCATTACAGTCAGATCCGGAGGTATAAATCCTGAATACGCATTTTTTAAATTTCTACAAAGTTTTATTTTGATTTTATTTCGGTTTGTAATTTTTATTTCCAGGTTGCAACTCTTTTAGATCTGCGTATGTTCTTTACCCCATGCCCTATGCGATCTCAGAAAATCAGAAACAGATAGGAAAAGGTGCATCTTCTGGGTAAGCTAACCGAGATCTAACCCTTGTTGTCATCGAGAAGTGAAATTTTTTTCTTGTGTGAAAAGAGTTTTTTTTTAGCATGTTCTCCAAGGCCGTCTTCCACAACAACAACAACAACACCCCCAATCCTCCTTCTGAACATTACAATATGTTTTGCTAGACCATTTGGTTAAAACTTGTCTTATTAACTAAGAGGTCTTGAGTTCAAGTCTCTCTTTTGTTACTTTTTTTGAAAAAGTTCATGCTAAAAATTGTAAAGTGCATTTCACTTCAAGTATAAAAGTGAATCACTGTAAATAGCTTTATATTTTATTTTAGAGTTATTTATTTTGCATGCAACTTTTCTGTTATAAGGTAACTTCATTGTAAAAGTGATCAACACTTCTCTTTATAAAAGTGAGTCACTTCATAAAGTAGCTTACACTATCACGTGATTATTTGGTTATCATTTATGCCTTTTTTCAAAAAAGGCATAACTCTCACATCGGAAGTCCGTTTTCAGTTCCATTTTTTTTAAAACTGCATAACTTTTCGAGATATTTCCATCCAGATCATTAGTTTCAGTTTTTAAATCTGCATTATCTTCATATTTAATATGGCTTCTACAAGTAATGTCTTGCTTACCAACAACAACTACTTCCAATGGAAATCCCATATGGAAGATTTATTAAGAAGTAAAGGCTTGTACTGGATTACCTTGGGAAAGGAAACAACACCCACTGATGATGATAAGAAAGCCAAATGGGATAATAGGAATGACAAAGTAGGTAGACTAATCAGAATGTCCATCTCTCCTGATTTAAGGTACCACCTTCAAGGAATTGATGACCCCAAAGAAGCTTGGAACACGATTGAATCTGTGTTTGGTAAACTCAATATTATTCGAGCACAACAGTTAGAAAATCAAATACTGACAATGAGTCCAAGTGATTTTTCTTTCCTTGGAGACTATCTATCTAAGTTTATAACACTCAAAATTTTATGTGAAGAATGTAAGATAAAAATGGAGGAAGAGCGTTGCATATATCTTATTCTTTCTAAGCTAGGTAGTGCATATTCTATGTTTGTATTTACCTTTTATGCCATGAAAGAGGCTCTAGGGAAAGCTTATGTAAAACCCACTGTTGAGTCCTTTTGTGCTTCTTTGATTAGAGAGAAAGATAAGCTTGTACAACTTGGAGTGATCAACACTGCAGGTACCTCCAACAAAGCCTTAGTTTCCCAGCAGAAAGATAAACCCAAGTATCCCAAGAAGCAACATCCTCGCTACAGCAACAAACAACCTAAGGGTCCCAAACCCACTCAGACAACTCTAGCTCCTAATGGTGACAAAGGAGCAAAATATAAAAGTAAGAATACTAACAGACATTGCAACTTTTGTGATAAAGATGGTCATGATGAGTCCAAATGTTTCAAGAAGATGGCAACCTTAGAAGCAGCGATGAAGAAGCACAACATCAGCATTGATTCTTCTTCTTCTTCTTCTTCTCATGGACATGCACTTTCTGCTTCTGGTTTTTCCTTCAATACACCTTCTACTACTACTTCTTCTTCTGATGAGTGGCTTATTGATTCAGGAACATCTTATCATATGGCTAAGGATGAAGCCATATTTTTTGCTCTAAATGAATGTAATACCAAGAAAATATTTGTTGTTGATGATAGATCTCTTAGTGTTGTAGGATCTAGAACAGTTCAGTTAGAAAATGGTCATTTCAATGATGTATATGTGTTCCAAATCTTTCTTGTAACCTTCTATCAGTATATCAAATCACTCATTCAGGTGAAGGTAAAACCGTTGAGTTTTCACCTCACCAAGTTGTAATCAAGGATCTAAAAGATCCTAAGCATGTTCTTGCAACTAGAATTGCTGATGATATTACCAGGTTGTACAAGTTTGACAACTTTGGGTCATCATCTTTTTCATCATTTTTTGTTACTCATAGCGATGACTTGAGAAAACTTTGGCATGAGTGGTTTGGTCATCTAAACTATCACTCATTGCAACAACTATGTAATCAACAGATGGTGACTAGTCTTCCTCTTGTTTCATGCAGAGATGGTGTTTGTGCCAGTTGTGTTCTCGGTAAACATCATCGGGACAGTTTTGACAAACGTGCCTCTTGGCACACCTCGGGTCCTTTGCGGCTTGTTCACAGTGATTTGTGTGGTCCACTTTCTTCTCCTTTTTTTTCTGGGTGCAAGTATTTATTAACTTTCATTGATGACTTTTCAAAACGTACTTGGGTTTACTTCTTAAAACTCAAGAGTGAAGTTTTTGACAAGTTTTTGGCCTACAAGGCCCTTGTAGAAAAGCAATCTAGACATCAAATTCAAAGGTTAAGAACAGATAATGGAGGAGAATATGTGAACAATAATTTTACAAGCTACTGCACCACACAGGGAATCCAAATGCAACACACTGTTCCATATACACCACAAGAAAATGGTGTTGCTGAGAGAAACAACCGCACATTAAAAGAAATGGCTAATTGTATGATCCAATCTAAGGGATTAAGTCTAAAGTATTGGGCGGAAGCCACCCACTGTGCAAATTACATAGTAAATCGCACTCCCACAAAGGCTCTTAAAAATATAACACCGGAAGAAGCTTGGACTAAAATTAAACCAGTTGTAAGTCACTTCTGTGTATTTTGTAGTATAGCATGGGCTCACATTCCTGATGAGAAAAGGAAAACATTGCAGCCTAAAAGTGAGAAGTGTATATTTTTTGGTTATTTTGAAGATGTCAAAGGTTACAAACTTCTTCAATCACATTGTAATGAAATTATTCTTAGAAGAGATGTTAAATTTGATGAAAATCTCTTGGCCTGCGAGCCATATTCGACGATTGTGACTTCTTCGGCCTGCGATCCATCTTCGACGTTTGTGCCTTCTTATGATCTGGTTTCTTCTTCAAATGATGACAGTGAGGATGAAAATCCACCTCCACCTGCTCACCCTCCTCCAAATGAGTCCTTTGAACCTAAACCAGCACTAGCTCCACCGCTTCCTAGATGGGTTCGTTCAACACGAGAAGCAGTTGGTGATCTTGTCGGTGATCCTTTAGATCATCGTCGGACACGTTCACAGTTCCAACAAGCCTCTTCTCTTTTGGCTCAAGTTTCAGAAATTCATGATCCAGAGACATTTGCAGAAGCTTCAGGTCATCCAGATTGGGATACAACAATGAATGAAGAGTATCGTTCTTTAATGGAAAACGATACTTGGGATCTTGTACCTCTTCCAAAAGGAGGAAAACTTGTTAGATGCAAATGGGTCTATAGAACTAAGTATGCATCAGATGGAAGTGTTAAAAGACATAAGGCTTGGTTATTTTCCAAAGGATTTTCCCAAGTTGAAGGAATTGACTATAATGAAACCTTTTCCCCTGTAGCAAAAATGAATTCCATCTGCCTTGTTCTTACCCTTGCTACCTCACATAAATGGAAGGTCCATCAGATGGATGTTAAATCCGCTTTCTTGCACGGATATTTGCAAGAAGAAATCTACATGGAACAACCTCCTGGCTATGTCCAGAATGACTCTAGCCTTGTTTGTCACCTCAAGAAATCTCTTTATGGTCTCAAGCAAGCTCCCCAAGCTTGGTATCCCAAAATAGATAGCTTTCTTATCGCCACTCGATTCTCTAGATGCCATTCTAATCCTAATGTCTATACCAAGAAAGTAGGAATCCATATCATAATCCTTGTCCTTTATGTTGATGACATTATCATTAATGGTAGTGCCTCAAAACTTTTAAACCGTGTGAAAACCAGCCTTAATAAGAAATTTGAAATGACAAACTTAGGTTTTTTGCACTATTTCCTTGGCCTCCAAGTTTTGCAAACCAATGAAGTAATTTTTCTTTCCCAGTCTAAGTATGCTTGTGACCTTCTTCGTCGCTTTCACATGGATGATTTTAAACCAACCCCTTCTCCCTTCCAGTCTGGAGTCAATCTTTTTTTCCACCTGTACTTCTCTTGAAGTTGATGCCACCCTGTACTGTCAGTTAGTTGGTAGCCTCTTATACTTGACTCATACCCATCCTGATCTTTCCTTTGTTGTTGGTCTTATTGCCCTATATATGAAAACACCCCATGAAAGCCATTGGAAAATAGCTAAAAGGATACTTCGCTATGTTCGTGGTATAGTTCAGTTCAGGATACATTACAGTTCAGGGGGGACTCCTTTATTGGTTGGTTTCACTGATTCAGATTGGGCTGACGACCTTGATGATCGGAAATCTATTGCAGGTTATGTTTTCAGCCTTGGTTAAGGACCTGTCACTTAAGCCTATAAGAAACAACAGGCTATTTCACTTTCTTCAACAGAAGCAGAATACCGAGCAGCGGTAAATGCAAGTCAGGAAGCCTTGTGGCTTCGACAGATCCTTTTAGAGTTTGGATTCCAGCACCAGCATCCGACCAGCCTTTGTTGTGACAGTCAGAGTGCCATCAAGCTCGCCAAAGACCCACTTCAAAATCACCGTAGCAAACACATCGAGCTACACATGCACTTCATCAGAAAGCTAATTCATGATCAAGTTATTGAGGTGCTCTTTTTCCTTACAGAATATCAAGTTGCAGAAATTTTCACAAAGTCTCTTACAGAAGCGAATTTTTCCAAACTTCGATCTATGTTAGGAGTTTAGGAAGTTTTCATTAAGGGGGAATATGCTCTAATTCCTCCTTCCTTCTCCTATTGTGTCACTATTGTAAATCCTTCAATCCTATCCCAAGTTGTTCTTAAGGGGGGATGTTAGGGTATTTAGACACTTAGGAGTTAGTTAAGATCTACTTGGTCTAATATGTCGTTAGGTAAAAGTGTGTTTCTTAGTGTGTTTCTTTAGTATGCATTAGTATGCATTTGTAGTTAGGAAATACGACGGTCACGATATGTTCCCGACATAGAGTGATTCGACGGTTCATACTCTCCTCGATCTTAACGGCCATTGATTCGTGGCTTAGCACCCGATTGGTCCATGATCTCTATTTAAAGATCATGGAGGGTCGTTTTCCGATGATTGATTGTGAGCAACTCTCTTGTAAAATCTCTATGTAATCTTTTTCTTTGCATTAATAAACTGCTCCAAGTGGCCGCCTTGGCTGGGGCCATGGATGTTTCCCCATAAGGGTTTTACCACGTGAAAACATTGTTGTGTTGATCTTTGATCTGGTTATGTGAGTGGTTACTGAAGGTGTTCTTCCTCTGTGGGGAATACCTGTGTTGTCAAACAAACAACTACAATCTCTAATTTCCCCACATGCTTGTCCCACCTAGGAAGTGTGCCCTGTTGGCATAGGGGTAGAACCAGGGTTCAATGCTTCAAAAACACACCAAACAAACCCTAACTACTGACCCTTTCAGAAACACCTGCGAAGCAGGTGAAGTCTCACCCGAGGTAGAAGCAGGGGGGGCTACAGGACTCAAGTGTTTGTAACCAAGCTGGGACACAAATCTGTGATAACAACACTTCACAAATGACTTTAATAACACTTAGAATATGATATGAATTAATTCATTGGCTTCATTAACATCACAGAACAAGCCCTAAGATAGATCGATGTAGTAACAATATTACCATAACACTTAGCATTATAAGTTAGATCTAATATCCACTCATACTTAACACAAGTAAATCAATAAGCAACAACATATCTATCTATCATACATAATAACAAAGGCACTAAGCAAATAAATAACAATAATAACACAAATCATGCCAAGGACACAAGATATATGTGGTTCGCCTCAGTGTGGGGCTACTTCCACCAACTACTTTGTCTTCTTTATTATTCTTCAATCTCTTACATTCGTCTACTCTTGTGCACTAAGCCACAGAACCAAGCTCCACAGAGGACAAGAGATCTGCGCAATGAGCACCAGATCCTCCTTCYCAAAATTAGGTCAAGGCGCAGAGGCAACTCCTCTATCGAGMAMAGTGACTTACATACACTTTCTGTTGCACAAAGTAGTCAAAACTACTTGCACTTAGCCTCTCAACTATTCACACTTACATCATTTTTTCCCCCTTTTTCCACAATACATTCTTACACTTATTTATACTTTTACAATCCATTACAAAAATACCTAATAATGGGTAAACCCATGGGCTGACATCCCATAACCCATTACAAAACCCTAAGGAACCCCTTGCTGGGTCCACAAAGCCCACAAAACAAGTGAGATCCAAGATCTCAACTCCACCTGGGCGCTCCTTCCTTGGTCACTGTGTCGAAGTCCAAAAAGTGGTCAAACCTGACCAATATTTGTTCAAAACTTGATCGAGGGCCAACAAGCCCCCAACACTCACCCGTGACTCATCCCGAGTCACTCAGGTCTGGACAACACTACTTCAAATGCCTCAAGCTTCACTCAAGTTGCATCAACTTGTTGCTTCAGCTGAGCCTCCTGCTTAATGAGCTCTTGAATCATCTGCTCTATAACATGACCTTTCAGGCATTGTTCTGCTACCACAACCACTTGGTCCAATTGCAAGCCTTGTCCTTCAATCTCTTCAAACACCTTGCAGGCTTCATCTTGCACAGGTTGTAGCTTCTGCGTGACTTTCATTACTCTACCCTGGATGGCAGTAATATGTTGCTATACCGCGCGTTGTTCTTGAGATCTCTTCATTCTTTCTACCGCAGTGAGTAGCTTCATCTATGTCTATACTAACAGTGCCTACTGCTGCGCCTCCTGTAACTGCGCTTCCAGTTTCCTTAACTTTGGATCTCATGTGAGGCATTCATAATTTTGCATGCTTCTATCACTCAACTATTTTCACTTTGAAGCGAGGGCCCTAATTCTTACAATTTCATTCTTGGTAGCTTCCTCCGTCTGATCGCGCACTTCCTGTAGAGTGCTTGGTACTTCTTGGACTTCCAACTTTTTTATCCTCGCCTAAATATGCTGGATGGTCTCAGCGAGCTTCACTACTTGAACCTCGACTAACTCCTATTCCTCCTATGCCCAACCTGACACATAGCAACATGCTCTATTCACTACCTCTTTGACTGCGGCTCGTTCTGTGAGAAACTACTCATTTTCTCTCTGTAGTTTCACTTCGTCCTCCTTGACCATTGCCTAAAAATCTTCTTTCTCATTTTCATAGGCGGTTACATAGTACCGTGCTACTCGCAATTTCTCTAAGACTTCCTCTTTTTTCTGTTTCAAGGCTTCTATACGTTTCTCCTTTTCTTCTTGGACTTTTTGAAGTTGAGCCTCTGTCACATCTGCAAGTCTTCTTAGTTGGGTTGGTTCATCCCCCAATTTTGCAGTCTCTGATGAGGAAGGCGCAGTAGGCACTGCACAGATAGATCGAATAGCCTACTGCATTTCCTTTAATTCCTTCTTGACAATTTCATACAGCTCCTCCTGCTTCACTCCATATCTATGAAAGATATTGTCAGATGCATCCTCCATGGCTCCTTGGACTAGACTGATATCATCCTTTGTAAGTGTGGCCTCCATTTGGGGCTTGTTAGAGCGCATCTTCTTTCTTGCCAAAGGTTTCTGCGGAGAAACCTTCCTCTTCTATGGAGTTATTGTTTCAATAGGGGGCTCTTTCAGTGGTGTAGCTTCGCCTTCTCCTTGATTTTCTCCTTCATCCCCTCCTCCTTCTCCATTTACTTCGTCTCCTCCTCCTGGAAAGCCAGATCCATTTTATTCTGAGGCATTGTCCTCCTCATTAGTCTCTATATTATGAAATTCCTCCTTTTTCTTCTTCTTCTTTGCACTGGACTATGCGACATGCTCAACTCGGGTGATTAGGGGGCTTCCTATGATGTCAGTGTCAGAGAGTTCTGCATCATCGACTGGTACAAGGAACTCCTCTGACCACTCCTTCGTGATATGCTCCATGTATTCGTTTGTTATCTTGTAATATGACTGCAACTCTTTCTTTTTCTCATCTCTGCATGTAGTGATATAGATAAAATGTCGATCTTCATGAAACTTGGCTATCAGTTTGTACTGGTGCAAGGTGCGTGGTGTCATGCATGGAAATGATTCAATGGAAACCTTTGGTTGTTGATAATACGCATGGAACACAACGTTTTACTGCCATTTCTTCAACATGTCGTTGGTGTACCACAAGGTAGAGAACCTAGGGGCCAACAACTCCGAGGCTTCAATCTCCGGAAAGGTGGCTCCTTCCGACATTTTCCAAGCAACAAATGCAATCAATACCATCATCCAATTGAAGTCGAACTCATATCCCCAATATTGATCTTCATGACAGTATTTTTCAAGTTCGTTGATGAGGTAACTCACCTAATTCATCTTCATTCCCTCCACGCATTTTCCTGCGAGGTCCACCACAAACCTGATGACCTATGTGTGCCGATTATTTCTTATGAGCTTTCCAGCTATGAGTTGGAAAGAGAGGCGCACTGCGCCATCCTGTATAGAGGATACCTTCTATCATTGCTTTCCCTTTTCGACTTTTCCATAAGCCTCCTTGATGTGTTGTGCCAGGGAGCGATCCAAGGCCTTCCCTAGGTAAAACTGTTGAGGGTCGGGTTCCTTCATGCTTAATCCTGTAATCAAGTGGATCAACGTCGGATCCATAGTAATCCACTGGTTGAGACACAGGTATCCTCCATGGTAGCACGATAAGAGGAGTTTAATGCAAGCGTTAACCTCCTGCTGACGTACAAAATGGGGAATATTCATCACATTTAGTATCGTGGACTGCGCCAGCTCCTTAATCCATGGATGGGAGACCAGACGAGGCTTCTTCCTAGTGGTCTTCGTCAAGTATCTATGGGGTGTGGGCATGGAATAGTTCTTTATATCACCAATATTGAAATCGTTGTTCTTCAGTAGCGGGATCTATCCCAACTAACTCCCGACTACACATATTCCCTTCGGGATGTATGCGGTGATCAAAATGTATTTGTAGTCTCATGGGATGTTTTTTCAGTTAACCGTGCCATCCAAAGGTGAGATATAATCTGGTAATATTGAAGGGATTTACTTTGCATTAGCCAGATCGCCTCGATGCTTACTTCGCTGCTCGAACGCAGGGGTTGACACGACCAGAATGACATCCAGTCGAAGGGGAAGCCTATAGTCCCCTAGTCAACAACACCTGTACACCTTCAAACATAGCTCTATCATCCATGAACTTCTTAAGAACCTCTTCGACGTACTTCTATAACTCGATGGGTTTGCCTGACATTTTCACTGTTAAACAGACAGATCGGGGTAGACAAACGAATAAGCGAAGTAGACAAATGGACAATGACGTCTTAGTTTCTGATAACACAGCTCAACACACAATAAATTCTTTGTTAGCACTTTTAATCATGGATGGAAAAAAGTGGTCCCGACGCAGCGACTGATGGGTTAAATAAGCCAGCGTCATAACAGATTCCTCCAACGAGCAGGAATGCTTCCATCAATGTGAATCTGTCCGTTATGGCACGATATCAACTTCCTAAATGCGGTCCATCTGCCCATAAATGCGTTTCCTATCTATTCTGGAGCGCCGTTCTAACGGTCATATAACTTCGCTAGGGTGAAGTCCCATTCTGCACAGTTTTGTTGTTCTAGCGAGGTCCAAATCCTATGAACCTGCCTCATGCGAGGTTCCAGCCTGTGAAGTCATCCATATTTCTCTGTATCTTCCTGTAGATTTTCTAACTTGGCTTTATTTTTATTAATATTCTTGGCCTTCTTTCCTGTAATCTGAGTCTCTCTAACAGTTTATGGATTTTTCTTTCCATTCTTTTTCTTATCTTCTCCTAGCAGAGTGACTTCGTGTTGTTGATGTGCTCTTAAAGGGTTTGAAGTTAATATCTCTTTTCTTATTAATTCCAGGGTGGGTATTCTTCTTTCTTGCATGGATGGGTCCTTTAAACCTTCTTGCATTCTTTCAACCTCGACAACTAATTCTCTTGTCTTTTGTTTCTTTGACTTATCTTCTTGTTCTTCTATTAGTCGGTCTAATTTTCTAGCTATGAAATCCCTTAGTTCTTGATTTTTCTTTTCTATAGCTTCGTCCATTGCTTTCCTTCCAATATAATCCTTCTCGATCCAAGTCTTTCCTAACAATAGTGGGAAAGGGGTGTTGTTCTCAACAAAATTAATGATCCCAAATTCCTCTTCAGTCGATGTCCCATGGATGATAACAGGTACATTAGTAACTCTTCCACATAAGGTTATCATCTTTCCTTTAAACAAGCCCATCCTTCCCAATGAAGATATCACAATAGGCTTTCCCAAAATTTCCCAAGTGTCTTCTGTCATAATATTCACTTGTGTTTCCTCATCCAAGACACAATCTATGTCAAAGTCTCCTATTCTTGCATTTATGCGTTGTTTTACTTTCAGGATCTCTGGTAAACTAACATCTTTGTGATCATTCATTGTTTCTTTTAACTGTGATAACATAGTCTAAGCTTTCTCTGATTCTTTCTCTTTATGATTCTCTAACATACCCATAGTATCTTGATAGTTTTCTTGTCTCATGTTCATCCTTTCCACTTTAGCAA
>JASDQU010373404.1:47297-59896 GCA_032191745.1 Picea mariana | reverse complement strand
TAGGTGAAAAGACGGGGAGCCTAATCGCGCGCTAGGTGTCTGTCTCAAATGGACGACTGAGATTGTCTCCTGACACTGCCGGCCCGACTTTGGGTGCTACCTACATTTTGGGGTTCGGGGTTTCGAACTATGAAATGACGAGGGACTTTTACCCCTCGAACTCCTGAATGCTGCCGATGTGACTGGATCCAGCACCATGCGTCATTGGATCGGACGACCCAGATTTAGCCTTGAAATATAGGAGCTTTCTCTGGCGCTATATGTCAGGTAACTTGGTAGCCCCGAAATCCCGATGACCATTGATCTGCTTCGTGGATGGGTCTCGGCCGCCGACAACAAAACTTTTCCCGCTCGCTTGATTTGTAACCAAAAAAGAGCTCCTCCTGTGCTGCGCTTGGGCACTTCCTGTGCAACCTGCAGGCCCGGGTACTTTAGGTGCCTGAGACAAAAATGTCGCTAACAGCAAGTAATATTTTAGAATGAGCACTTCGACATTCTTCCTGGAAAGGAACTCCAACCAATTCAATACGCTTTGGGTGGTAAACTTCCATGACATTGAATTTGTGACAGTGGGACTCAACCCTGCGGTGTTGTTGGGTGAGATGAACGACTGTACGATTTAACGAATGCGACTGCAATATGTTGGATATTATATTATCCAAGGTTTCCATGGAGAGGAGATTGGGTGTGGGAGGCTGGAGATATTTTGGTGTCATAAAATAGGGAGAGAGGTCCAAATTGGGAATTTATCTGTAAAGGAATCTCCATCGTTTAGAGGGGACGAAACATTGGACTACCTCTCTAAAGGGGAGTTTGGAAAGGATGATACAAAGGAGATTGTATGGAAGTGTAGACAATTTGTCCAAAGATATTCCCATTTCTGGAGTAACATTGATTCCCAAAGTACACATGCAACCACTTAAAAGGTTCAAGGGAAAAATGGATGGATGATACACCCACATAAATTTATTAGAGTCTAAAAGGTCCAAAACAAAGCTAGAATGATCGTGAAGGTTGAGGGTATTCTTGTAGGGTTTCATTCTTCCTTCCTTTGTGATTTGGGATCCAATGATCTTCTCAGCGTTACACCTATGGTGATGAAAGTGTAGGGATAGTAAAAGCAAGAGTAGTGATGGGGAGTACTAAAAATCTATCGTAAATAGGAATTGTAGATGAAAGTGGTGAGTTAAGGAGGGATGAAGGCATTCTTCTTCTGTTCCTCACTTGGGTTCTCCCAAAACTCTTTGGAAGAGGAAGAGAGGAGCATAAACACTTGTATGAGTTCTATAATAGAGAATTTATTATAGAAAAACAACCTCATTTATACTTTGGTTGTCATATCTTTGGACAATGATAAAGAATTATGAATGTGGACCCAACCTTGTGTGAATTGAGGCTTCATCATCTATAGGGTTATTGAGAAATACTATCACAAGGTCGCCACCTTAATCATTATCCATATCATGAATAGGAAATGTGTTTGCAAGGATCATTGCAACAAACTTTAGAATGGGAAATATTCTTGTTTTTCTCTTATTTTGTTTTAAGCAAGTTACCATGGAAATGTTTGTTCCATGGATATGTTCTTGTTATTTCTCTAGGAAAGTTACCATGGATACCTGGTTAGTAAATTGTAGTGATTTTAGGCACATGAAATTTTACCTAGATTCTTATACTATGTGACACTCATGGATATTCTTCATGAATACCAAGGATGACGTCTTTGACAGATTCTAAGATTTTAGGGCTCAGGTAGAGAACCTGGTAGAGAAGCAGATAAATATCAACACAATTATTTGGTGAGGAGTGATCAAGATGGACATAAGAAGCAGTGAAAAACCATCTATAGTTGAGATCACATGAATATTTTGTCAATGTGTTGATGTGGTGGTTACCATGATGTTGTGTGTTTTGAAAAATGGATATATTTTCACAGAGTCACAGAGGGAGAAGCCAGTGAGGTAGACTAGACTATCAAGGTTTTAACTGATAGAGGGAGTTGGCCTCTAAATTTGATATGAAGGATCTTGGTCTGATGCACTATTACTTGGGACTGGAGGTATGGAAAAATCTTAGTTAAATATTCCTAGGTCAAGGGAAGTATGTAGTGGAAATCCTGAAGAGGTTTGGGATATTGGATTGCAATGCAATGGCTACACCTATGGTATCAAATCTGAATTTGTTGCAGGATACGACTTCATAGACTGTGGAAATTACACTATATAGACAGATGGTGGGTTTGTTGATGTATTTCATGAATACACGACCAAATATATCTTTTTTTTTGAACACCCTGATTCAGTACATGGTTGGCCCTAGACGCGTTCAACTGATTGCAGTAAAACATGTGATGAGGTACCTTAAAGGTATAGTGGATTATGGGCTCGAGTATGTTGCAGAAAGTGATATCAATCTACTTAGATATTCAGATTGAAATTGGGTCAGTAGTGTTGCAAACTGGAAAATAACATAAGGATGTTGCTTCACTTTGGGATCCAGTATAATTTCATGGATTAGTAAGAAGTAGTCATGTGTAGCACTCAATACGACTGAGGCATAGTATGTGGCAGCATGTGCAGCAAGTCACGAAGCAGTATGGATTCAAAAATTGTTTACTAGATTATTCAATATTGCAATGGAGGCAACCTGTATATTATGTGACAACCAGAGTTGTATAAAGTTGTCATAGAACCCTGTGTTTCATGATAAGTCAAAGCATATCAAAATTAGGCATCACTAGACTAGGGATATATTGCATAAGGGAGCAGTGAGGCTCCAATATGTGGCTACCGATGAACAGGTTGTAGATGTGATGACAAATTCATTGTCAAGGACTAAGTTCGAGTACTTCAGGGACAAGCTCGGCTTAGTCCCTCTTCAGAGGGAGTAATGGATTCGTATGTTATCACAGGGTAGTGGATGTCATGATGACATGTTGTATCTATTGGAGAGTTACCCAGTGGACCTATATGCATCCTAAAGAGATGAGGTACAAATTTTATCATAGGGTATTGGATTTCATGCATAAAGATATTCGATTTTTCTGCGGGAAAATGGATAGTTTCATGATAACATGTTGTATCTATTGGAGAGATACCCAACGGCCCTGGATGCATGCTGTGAAGTCACTATCGATTTCCTGTGATGTATAGATTCATGTGTCCAATGGTCAATGGTCATGATCTCGTGTGGATGGTGAAAGTGTTAGAGTCCGTGTCAGATAGAATACCTTCCTCATTAAGAGGGAGTGTTGAGATTTTATGTAATTTCGAAAGTTATTCCTAAGTGTAATTGTATTGGTTATTCCTAAGTGTAATTGTGAAAGGGTTTATTGATAAGTCGTGTATTTTACGTATTTTAGAGTATAAATAAAGGTTATATCTAGTCATTTTGATCACTCATTTGAATATAAGTACAAGAGAGTAGTACACACTTATTTAGGAGGCTATTCTTGGTTCGTTTCTGGGTCTGGATTTTGTGAAAGAGCATTGCATGACATTGTGCATGTCGGAGGAATCTATACTAAGGAAATTTTGCATGGTTTTCTCCCCCTTAAGGGTTTCCCTGAGGATATATCTCATTGTTCTGTGGATATCTATCTTTTAGTTGAGATCATTTTGCATATTAAATAATAATATATATATTCAATAACATCTCTCTTGAAAAATCAACAGGAATGACATCCCAGAATAAGTCTAGGGTTGCTCAATACTAGACGGAAGAAACAAACCCCAATCACTGGAGGAAATGGTTCCCTCACCACAGATGGATTGGAGAAATAGACAAAAACATCATAGAGGGTTTCCTATAGGAACTCAACAAAAGGATGATTTGTAGCTCCGAAAAATAGGACTGGCTATGATGGGGCAACAACACTTCAGAAACCTACTCAACTAAAGAAGCATATGAGATAGTTTCCTAGAACAACAAGTTTCCTCAAGCCCAGATCTGGATCAAGTTTTTGAAACAAAACCTCTGGTCGAAAGTTTTGACCTTCCTTTGGATGATTTCCCTAAACAGAGCTCTCACTTGGGAGAATTTATGAAAACGAGGTTTCTCGAGCCCCTGATCTCATTTCTCTCTTTTCTAGCAGAAAGAGGAAACATCAAAGCACCTCTTAAATACTTGCTTTTACATGGAAAATATCTGGACCCTCCTGGCGCTTCTCTCTAGGCGCTCTGGTCGCATCAGGAACTCCATAAGAGACACCATAGAACAATGGCCAACAACAATAAATCAGATCCCTATAGTCAATAGAGAATGGAACATTTTACCTATATTTCTTACCTGGAAAGAGCACAACCATATGGCTTTCCAGATTCAAGCCCTACCTCCAGAAGAAATCTAGAACAAGGTTCTCATCTCAATCCGAGAAACGATTTTGGCCCAACCCTGGGAGGACAAAGACTAAAAAGTCAACCCATTCAAGATATTTTTAATATAAGGAATAAACCTTAGAGATAGCATTTCTTCCCTTAGGAAACACCCAACAACGACCCCTCCAGCTTCGACATCTCAATTAAATCCTCCCCCAGAAAGGTTTTTCAAGATGAACTTCGATGGGGCCTGAAAAGGAAATCTAGGTAAGGCAGGGTATGGCAGAGTCTTCATAAACATCAAATGCAACATATTGAGAATGTATGGGGGTCATATGGGGATAAACACCAACAACACCACAGAACTCCAGGCATTGGAAGAAGGTCTCCATGTAGCCGCGATCCAGGTCTATGATAAGATAATCATAAAAGGTGACTCCCATATTATAATAAATATGTTAAAAATTCTACAACATGGCTCCCTAATAATGAAAATAAAAAAAAGTTGGTGTCTGGAATCCATTCAACAAATGTTGGCATCCATGCCAGTGATCATACCCAGACACATGAAGCGCTCGACTGACAATTTGGCAGACTGGTTAGCAGATGAAATCCCAAGGACTAAAGAGGATTCATGGGACAATCCCTGGAACCCTTTAGAGGATGAGGTTTTCTCCCAAGCCTGCATCATAATCGTAAGACATGACCTTTCCAGTGAGGATCATGAGAAAGGGAACCAGATAAGAGACCGACAAGCCTCACAAGAATCCAAAAGGAGCAACAACATCAAAATCGCCCTCTAGGCAAGGAGGGAGCGAGAGAAGGATAATCTGGGTGAAATCCCAACTTTGTCAAGGCATGACTTGACTTTACAAGCGGTTGAGTGCTAGGATGATGGACATGATGTGACTTGTATCCACATCAAAAACTAACACATAAGAGATTCCCATATTTGGAAAACAAGACTGACTTCACCCCATGAAACCAAAATAGGAAAAGGTGGGGAAGGCACCACGGGGCTCCTTCTAGCTAGAGAGGAGAACCCATCTCGGAAGGAGAGCTTAGGAAGAATTTAGAAGGAGGGTGGTTCCTAGACACTAGAGGGGGACAATAAATGACCTCGCAAATCTTACCTCCCCTCCTGCGTGTAGCCAAAAAGACATACATTAGGATCTCTAGTGATCAAACGACGACCGGTTTCTAGCTACCCACAAGAATGTCATTCAACAAGACTGCGCCATGGGAAACCCACGAATGCATTTAACACAGGGGAATACTCCCAAGATGCTATAGGGAAAGAACAAGATGAGCAAGCCCGAATCCTTTCGCCAACTCACCCAAAAGGACAAGAATCATAGGCAATTAGAATGGGTCAATAACACGTGATCACCAGCTAGCACAGGAAGGCAGGCCTCTTTCGTGAGCATCCAACAACCACAATTAAGGAAGTTAATGAAGGTGACTAATTCTGAGGATGAGGAAAAAAGGGAATGACGAATCTCCCACGAGGAAATGGATACGAGAGGAAGCCCGAGGCAAGGACAACAAGGAAGAAGAAAAATAAAAATAAATGAGAGTTATGAGGCATCCTCCGAGAAATTTCCAAGATTGATGAATATGATTCCTATTTTAACTAGTTAAACATGATATTTGCAAAAGAGATCAAAGGGTTTGACCATGATCACCTTTTTTACAACCACATGATATCAGTTGGACTTATCCCTGCACTTATCAGTACACTTATATTGGGAGAGGAATAGGGTGATAGTCACGACCCTCAAATTCAAGAAATGGATAGAAATTCTAGTAATACAGAGACCATTGTAAGCAACACAGAACATCATAAGGAGAGAGGAAAACCCTCTAGTGAAAAGAATGCTCAATCAACCGCCATTTCCCATAGAAGTGTTTACTAAGGTAAACCTTCATCCTGGAGTGACCCAACAAAGAAAAACCCTAAGTAATAATTTAGGAGATGATGAAGAGAGAAACCTTCCTAAGGGAAATTTAGAAAACCCCCATAGCTAAAAGTTAAAAGGAAAAGAACCAATTCTCAGCAAGGGGGAGGAGAATGAGACACACCTGAAAATCATATTTTGCTGGATGACATGAACATGGATGTTGATATTGAGAATATTTGCTTCCCAGATGAAGAGGAACATGATTAAGAAAATGTACAATGGGTTTCTATACTTGTTGTCCAGGATGTAGTATTTTCTGATGAAGAAACCTTTGTTGTACATAATGCCTCATTTGACAAGGATTCAAAGAAAATGGTTTTTGAAAGGACCTCAAAGATTAAGAGGGGAAAATCATGTTCTACCATTGACACCCAAAACATGTTTCCATCAAAATTATCTTCAATTCACAAGGTCACAGGGGATGCATTGGGATTTTCAATAGCTAATATGGAAGAAGAAAATGCTTGGCTAAAATAAAGAGTCAAGGAATTGGAAGTAACCCTCATGCCTCCACCTATTTTGGCTACCCCGGTTGCCGTGATTCAGCCTGATAGAAGTCTTCAAGAAATTCCAGAGTCAAGTTCAAGAGTTAAAGGAATTTCAAGTTGAAATGTTGTCACTTGACATTTTGTTGAGGAAAATATAAAGAAAATAATTCCATTAATTTTATAATTATGGGACTTGACAAAACGATTTGCCTCTCTTGGCCTCAAAATCCATAATACTAAAGAATATTTGAGTGCAAATTTAAAGAATGATTAAGTATTTTTCATAGATGGAGCTGCAATGTTCGTAGCAAAGGTCTCAACAATGAAGGACCAAAGAAGAAAACATGCATATTTTCCCTCCCAAAGTTGTATGAAGCAGTTAAAGGTGTGTTGGATCGAAAGAGTTAATATATTAAATGGATTATTGAGTCAATTAAATTATTTTTCACTAAAAAAAGACGAAAGCATATTCAAATATTTTTGTCTTGGATATTGTTGGTACCACCATTGAAGTCTCAGATTCTAAGCTAATATCAAGTTCAATGCTCATGACCTGACAACAGTTTGAATAACAAATTTAAGGTTTAAAGAAAGCATTGGCTGGAAAATTTGATAGCATGGTTGAATTCACATATGATGAAATTGATAGCTGGCTTGTTGAATATGCTAATAAAAATGAAGGTATTTAAAATATGTTGCAAATTTATCTATTGACTATATAGAAATTGAGGATGAATTGTTTAATATCAAAGTGAAGCAATAATTGATCGTTGTTCCGTTAAGGGAATATATTCAACAATAGTTAAACAAGTCCATTGCCAAGATTTTTGAAATACCAACTGAAGCAGTTACAACTGACCACCTTAACACAAAAAGCAAAGGTATAAAAGGTGCATCAAAAAGCAAGTGAAATGAACAGAGAGAATCCATCATAGTAAGTGTACACTGATCACATATTTCCTTCCTTATCATATTTTCATCCAGTTATACTTATTCGTTAACAAGAAAAGTATAATCGAATTCCGATAACTTCTCCTTGTCGCCTTTCCATATCTTGTTGTTCACGTTCCATTGCACCCCTCCTTCTTCAAAAGATTTATTGTAAATATTTACTTATGGTCCAAAGGATCCCCAATCCCAGTTCATTTATGTACAAACAATTTTAATTTCAAGCACTGTAACAAACATTATCATTTTGAGAAATTCCAGAGAACTAATTCGGGATTGATTTTGACTGCATTTTATAACTATGAGCTTTGAGTATAAGATATTTGAAATCAATCTATCAAAGTCTGTTTTCTATCTTTATAAGTAATACTCTTTCAAATTTTTCTTGTGCGATGGATCATTTCCTTTTTATTTTGAATGTGATCATATCTTTATTAAACTATGATGGATGTGAGGATATCTCCATTTTTATTTTTTGCAATGTGTGGTGTTTGAGGTTCCTGGTCCACTTCTTAGGAACCCCCTTAAATATACATATATTTACTTTTCAACATTTGAATTTTCTTGAGCACTGAATATTTGGATCATGTTATTTGACATGGTCCTATATTATTCTTGATTTGGAATTTTAAAGAATATTATAAGCCAAGGAGGATTACCACCTCTATAAAAATTCAGAAGGATTCATATCCTCGTGACATTGTCGTTTCGGTCCCAATGGATTCAAGCGTCAATAAATTCTTACGATTTGTTGTCAAAATTCCTTTGGGGACTTTTGCAATGGAAGTCCAATAAATTGGGATTCTTTGTAACACTCATTTGAGAAGGGTCATCCTTCCTCCTCTTGAAAACCACCCATTAACCCATAAGGAGGTATGATTCTTAATATTTTTGTAGAGCCACAACCAATATTCAAACCCATAGGCATTAGCCTTTAGAATAAAGCCTAAATATTTGAATCCTTCACTCATATGTTTTATAAGGAAGGGTAAAGCACGGTCCAGGAGAGATGTCAATTGTTCCCAAGGTAAGGAGTAGTGAATAGATTAATTATTCCAATTGATCTCCATGCTTGTAGCTAGAAACAATAGGTCCAAGATGCACCTAAATTCCTCGAACTTTTCCCTCGAACTTGCACCAAATAGGAGGATGTCATCAATGAAGAGGAGGTGAGAAAGAAATTCGGACGGAGAAGCTTTTAGTTCCTTAAGTTCACCCTGGCTCCTCACATGAGCCATAATTTTTCTTAGAACTTATGTAATCAGAAGGAAGAGAAATGGGGAATGATGGGATCCCTGCCTAAGCCCTCTCGAGGCCACGAAAAAATTGGAAGGGGAACCATTAATCAAGAACACAAAGAAGAATATTGGATGCATCCCAAGATCCAGTTGTCCAAGGACAAGTTCATGCCTAGATGGATTAAAACTAGTCTTAAAAAAGTCCAGCTAACTTTATAATAGGCTTTATACAGGTCTAGTTTGAGCAATAACAAAAGAATATTAGAGTGGATAGAGTGTAGATCTTCTTATGCCATGGCTACTTCATCATTTTGCATAGGAATCCGAACTATTACTCAATGATTATTTCACTTATAATTGGTCTAAGTTGATGTTTCATGGTTTTATATATCAATTTATAAACCATGTTACAACAAGAGAAGGAAGAAAATCTTCGAAGGAAGCATCTTATTTCTTCTTGGGGATGAGCACTAAGAACCTAGAGTTCAGTGCTCCCAAAAAATTTCCACTCCTCTTAGATTCTCAAACTACCTTCAGAAGGTCCTCCTTGACCAGGTAGAAGAAGCCATTATAAAATTCAACGGACAAACCATTCGAGCCAAGGATTTTACCACATTTTAAAGAGAAAATATTCGCTTCAAGCTCAACTTTTGATATTTCTGCTTCCAAAGAAGCATTCATGTCCTCAATTATATCCCTAGGAAAGAGCCTAAACACCTCCATAATTTCCTAGATAGGTAATCTAGGTGGCTCTTTAAATAAAGCACAAAAATGTGACCTAGAAACCTCCCCCTTTTCTTCAAATGACGAAGCCCGACCCCCATCATTATTGGATGTATCCCAAATGGAGTTGCAATTTTTACGAAAGTTCACATAATTATGAAAATTTTGTGTTTTATTGTCCCCTTCTGCAATCCAAATCTCCCTACTTTTTAACCTCCAGGAGGCTTCCTCTTTGGCCAAAAGATCCGTATGAAGGGCCAATATAGACTTCAAAGAATAAGATTCCTTGTCTAAGAATATTCCAGAGAGGTTGGAAGTGTAAAGAGAATCTATACTTGACTCCACCTCCTTAAGTGAAGCTTCAGAGCATTTATTAAATTCCAAATCACATTCTTTCATCATCTTTTTCACCTCAAGGATATTTACATGGAGTTATTGCATGCACAAAACCCCATCTCCATCATGAATATGGGTCCAGGTATAATGGTAAGCTTCTTATAGTCTTCCTCCTATAACCAGATATGATTGAATTTAAGAGGATTTGTTGATTTGCGATAAAAGGGTTCTAAATTCATGAGGATAGGGAGATGATTGGAGATATCGCTAGTTCCAATCCAAGATTTGGCATACCATGGCCCACCCAATAAGGATTCATAGATCAAGAACATATCTAGTAATTTATAGACTCCCTCCACTCCTTTGCTTCCATTCCTCTGCGTCGGTAAAATCTTAGGGGCTCAAGATCGATAAGGTGATTAGACTACAGAAGATGACAGAAAAACCCTTCCAAGAGATCCTTAGGCATATTAGAACTCGAGGCTTCCTTGAGAGATAGAGTGAAGTTGAGGTCACCTCCTATGATAACATTATCACCAGAAAGGATAATAGATAAAGAGAGCTCTCCTCAGAATGACTTCTTATCAACATAAGTTCCATAGTGATTGATAAACTAGAAAGAATAACCTAGGCTATAGTCTTCTAGTTCCACCATAATACCTTAATTCAACAAGGAAGAAGAAAAGAGTTTGAATTTAGAATTGCAACAAGTTACAAGGTCCCCAAAGAGACCTGCAGAGTCTAGAGAGAGAAAGGACCAATTCTTCAACCAAGGGGAGAGAGATTCAATGGCCTTGGTTCCTTCACACATGGTTTCTTGAATCAAAACTACATGAGGATCATATGTATTGACTAGTATTTTGAAGGATATAATTTTTGAGGAACCCCTAACCCCGCGGGAATTAAAGGAAAGAACGATCATGTATTAACCTTAGAGTAGGCCTTCCCTGCTCTAAGGGCCCGTATGATGGTTTCTTTTTTTCCATTTTGAATATCCTTTTTTTATTGAAGTTGTGTCATAAATAAGTGAAACTTATGTCCTACTTAGGAACCTGCCATCTTATCAAGGGATGTACCCCCATTAATGGCTTCCTCAATTGGGAATTGGAAAAAACCCAAAATATATCTAGAAAATGGGAGATTTTGAAGATTCTGAGTCCTCATAATAACTTAATGGCTCTTTCCTTGGAGAGTCATTTGAGTCATTGACTAGGGGAGTGGGACAAGGGGGAAAATACTCCTCAATTAAGGCCTCATGCACCATCTATAAAGACAACATACCATGTGGCTCAAGACTGTGGTGGGAAACTGGAGACCGGATAGGAGAGTGAGGAAGAGAGGGAAAAAGGGAAACTTAGGTAGGAGAAGAACGACGTCTAGAGGAATCCAAACTTATAGGATGAGAGGAAAGATAAAATATGCACTTACCTTGAGTGGGTACCTCCAAAGTTGTAGAAGGTTTTGAACCCATTTTCGCGGTCATATTTGCAGGATGAATAGTCTTCAAAGGAATTTCGACAAGACTCCTTTTCTCTTCGCCCATGGGTAGGAGGACCTTCTTCGGTTTCCATTTTTTTCTAAAAGGGAGACTTTGTCTAGATTGTTAAGTGAATTCATCCACCGTATGTCCAACCTGCTGGCTTCCATAGCATCTAAAGGGAACCCTCCAGTAGTCTAACTTTTGTATCCATGAGAAACTTTTTGAGACCAATTCAATTTCTTCCAATAGAACATCTTTCAGGTTAACCTCAACTTGCATGTGGGTCCATATAAGATCTACTTTGGTATCCCATTCATCTTCCAGCCTAATGAATCTCCCCACCTGCTTGCCTATATATTCCATAATCTCCTTATTCCAAAATGATAAAGATAGTTGGGGGAGAATGACCCATAGAACCATCGAATAATTTTTTTTTTTTTTTGTCTTGGGCTGAAATGGATGGTCCATTATTGAAAGGATAGGCCCATCAACTCCCAACTCTATTCCTTACCAAGAATAGTTATCATATACTTTGAAGAATTGAAGAAAAAAAAATCCAACCCACGAGTAAGAGGTGGAACATCGGTCTATAGCATAAACTTGCAGTCCATGCACCATCAATCCATTTCTTCAAGCTTTCTAGGTAGAAAGGATTCCCGCAAAAATGACCAACTACGGTTTTCCCCATGAGATCCAGGGTGTTTTCCACCGTAACATATTTCCGCACCACCATTTTCACTCTCTCCTTACGAGCCTTGATACATCTAGTGTTCTTCTTTGCAGAAGCATGACTTGAGCGCGAGGGTTCAGGGACCAGAGGGTTCTCATCAAACGACAAGGGAGGAAATGAACAAGGGATGGGGAAAGATTGTGAATCAAAGGAAGGAGGGGACAGAACATGAGATGGGGAGTAATGGCATTGTGAATTCTTTCTTAGATACTTATCCCAACACCCTACATGGCATATAAAGATAATATACCTCCTGAGTCTTTCACATGATCTAGATCACTATGTGTGTCCATCGAAGGCTTAGGATCCTTTGAGATTTGAGCCTATTGAACCTAATACAAGGAAATAAACTTAGAATCCGTGTGAAATATTTCCCCTT
>JASDQU010373404.1:31524-44333 GCA_032191745.1 Picea mariana | reverse complement strand
CCCAAATATTTGAATCCTTCACTCATATGTTTTATAAGGAAGGGTAAAGCACAGTCCAAGAGAGATGTCAATTGTTCCCAAGGTAAGGAGTAGTGAATAGAGTTCTTATTCCAATTGATCTCCTTTCTTGTAGCTAGAAACAATAGGTCCAAGATGCACCTAAATTCCTCAAAATTTGCCCTCGAACTTGCACCAAATAGGAGGATGTCATCAATGAAGAGGAGGTGAGAAATAAATTCAGATGGAGAAGCTTTTAGTTCCTTAAGTTCACCCTGGCTCCTCACATGAGACATAATTTTGCTTAGAACTTATGTAATCAGAAGGAAGAGAAATGGGGAATGATGGGATCCCTGCTTAAGCCCTCTCGAGGCCACGAAAAAATTGGAAGGGGAACCATTAATCAAGAACACAAAGAAGAATATTGGATGCATCCCAAGATCCAGTTGTCCAAGGACAAGTTCATGCCTAGATGGATTAAAACTAGTCTTAAAAAAGTCCATCTACCTTTATAATAGGCTTTATACAGGTCTAGTTTGAGCAATACCAAAAGAATCTTAGAGTGGATAGAGTGTAGATCTTCTTATGCTAGGGCTAATGCATCATGGATTTGTATTTTGCATAGGAATCCGAACTATTACTCAATGATTATTTCACTTAGAATTGGTCTAAGTTGATGTTCCATGGTTTTATATATCAATTTATAAACCATGTTACAACAAGAGAAGGAAGGAAGCATCTTATTTCTTCTTGGGGATGAGCACTAAGAACCTAGAGTTCAGTGATCCCAAAACTTTTCCACTCCTCTTAGATTCTCAAACTACCTTCAGAAGGTCCTCCTTGACCAGGTTGAAGAAGACATTATAAAATTCAACGGACAAACCATCCGAACCAAGCATTTTACCACACTTTAAGGAGAAAATATTCGCTTCAATCTCAACTTCTGATATTTTTGCTTCCAAAGAAGCATTCATGTCCTCAATTATATCCCTAGGAAAGAGCCTAAACACCTCCATAATTTCCTAGATAGGTAATCTAGGTGGCTCTTTAAACAAAGCACAAAAATGTGACCTAGAAACCTCCCCCTTTTCTTCAAATGACCAAGCCTAACCCCCATCATTATTGGATGTATCCCAAATGGAATTGCAATTTTTATGAAAGTTCACATAATTATGAAAATTTTGTGTTTTATTGTCTCCTTCTGCAATCCAAATCTCCCTACTTTTTAACCTCCAGGAGGCTTCCTCCTTGGCCAAAAGATCCTGATGAAGGGCCAATATAGACTTCAAAGAATAAGATTCCTTGTCTAAGAATATTCCAAAGAGGTTGGAAGTGTAAAGAGAATCTATACTTGACTCCACCTCCTTAAGTGTAGCTTTAGAGCATTTATTAAATTCCAAATCACATTCTTTCATCATCTTTTTCACCTCAAGGATATTTACATGGATTTATTGCATGCACAAAACCCCATCTCCGTCATGAATATGGGTCTAGGTATAATGGTAAGCTTCTTATAGTCTTCCTCCTATAACCAGATATGATTGAATTTAAGAGGATTTGTTGATTTGTGATAAGAGGGTCTAAATTCATGAGGATAGGGACATGATTGGAGATATCGCTAGTTCCAATCCAAGATTTGGCATACCATGGCCCACCCAATAAGGATTCATATATCAAGAACATATCTAGTAATTTATAGACTCCCTCCACTCCTTTCCTTCCATTCCTCTGTGTCGGTAAAATATTAGGGGCTCAAGATCGATAAGGTGATTAGACTACAAAGGATGGGAGAAAAACCCTTCCAAGATCCTTAAGCATATTAGAACTCGAGACTTCCTTGAGATATAGAGTGAAGTTGAGGTCACCTCCTATGATAACATTATCGCCAGAAATGATACTAGATAAAGAGATCTCTTCTCAGAATGACTTCTTATCAACATAAGTTCCATAGTGATTGATAAACTAGAAATAATAACCTAGGTTGTAGGCTTCTAGTTCCACCATAATACCTTAATTCAACAAGGAAGAAGAAAAGAGTTTGAATTTAGAATTGAAACAAGTTACAAGGTCCCCAAAGAGACCTACAGATTCTAGAGAGAGAAAGGACAAATTTTTCAACCAAGGGGAGAGAGATTCAATGGCCTTGGTTCCTTCACACATGGTTTCTTGAATCAAAACTACATGAGGATCATATGTATTGTCTAGTATTTTGAAGGATATAATTTTGGAGGCACCCCTGATCCCACAAGAATTAAAGGAAAGCACGATCATGTATTAACCTTAGAGTAGGCCTTCCCTGCTCTAAGGGCCCATATGATGGTTTCTTTTTTTCCATTTTGAATATCCTTTTTTATTGAAGTTGTGTCACAAATAAGTGCAACTTATGTGCTACTTAGGAACCTGCCATCTTATCGAGGGTTATAACCCACTAATGGCTTCCTCAATTGGGAATTGACAGAAACACAAAATATATCCAGAAAATGGGAGATTTTGAAGATTCTGAGTCCTCATAATAACTTAATGTCTCTTTCCTTGGAGAGTCATTTGAGTCATTGACTAGGGGAGTGGGACAAGGGGGAAAATACTCCTCAATTAAGGCCTCATGTACCATCTATAAAGACAACATACCATGTGGCTCAAGACTTTGGTGGGAAACTGGAGACCGGATAGGAGAGTGAGGAAGAGAGGGAAAAAGGGAAACCGAGGTAGGAGAAGAACAACATTTAGAGGAATCCAAACTTATAGGATGAGAGGAAAGATAAAATATACACTTACCTTGAGTGGGTGCCTCCAAAGTTGTAGAAGGTTTTGAACCCATGTTCGTGGTCATATTTGCAGGATGAATAGTCTTCAAAGGAATTTCGACAGGACTCCTTTTCTCTTCGCCCATGGGTAGGAGGACCTTCTTCGGTTTCCATTTTTTTTTTAAAGGGAGACTTTGTCTAGATTGTAAAGTGAATTCATCCACCATATTTCCAACCTGCTAACTTTCATAGCATCTAAAGGGAACCCTCCAGTAGTCTAACTTTTGTATCCATGAGAAAATTTTTGAGACCAATTCAATTTCTTCCAATTTAACATCTTTCAGGTTAACCTCAACTTGCATGCAGGTCCATATAAGATCTACTTTGGTATCCCATTCATCTTCCAGCATAATGAATCACCCCACCTGCTTGCCTATATATTCCATAATCTCCTTATTCCAAAGTGATAAAGAGAGTTGGGAGAGAATGACCCATAGAACCACCAAATAATTTTTTTTTTTTGTATTGGGCTAAAATGGATGGTCCATTCTTGAAAGGATAGGCCCATCAACTCCCAACTATATTCCTTACCAAGAATAGTTATCATATACTCTGAAGAATTGAAGAAAAAAAAATCCAACCCATGAGTAAGAGGTGGAACATCGGTCTATAGCATAAACTTGTAGTCCATGCACCATTAATCCATTTCTTCAAGCTTTCTAGGTAGACAGGATTCCTGCAAAAATGACCAACTACAATTTTCCCCATGAGATCCAGGGTGTTTTCCACCGTAACATATTTCCCCACCACCATTTTCACTCTCTCCTTACAAGCCTTGATACATCTAGTGTTCTTCTTTGCAGAAGCATGATTTGAGCGCGAGGGTTCAGGGACCAGAGGGTTCTCATCAAATGACAAGGGAGGAAATGAACAAGGGATGGGGAAAGGTTGAGTATGAGAGGAAGGAGGGGGCGGAACATGAAATGGGGAGTAATGGCATTGTGAATTATTTCTCAAATAATTATCCCAAGACCCTACATGGCATATAAATATAATATACCTCTTGAGTCTTTCACATGATCTAGATCACCATGTGTGTCCATCAAAGGCTTAGGATCCTTTGAGATTTGAGCCTATTGAACTTGATACAAGGAAATAAACTTAGAATCCATGTGAAATATTTCCCCTTCATCAAATACGTCCTCTCTATAATTGAGTTCTTTAATTTCCATTGTGTGTCATTTGTCCATGATTCCATAGAACAATTAGAGAATAAAACCCAACCGAAAAACCATTATGAGGCTACCATGGGAAAGGAAGCAGTAGGTTTGGGAAATCGCCTGAGCGAAAAACCACAGACTCCATCCCCAATCCTTTATATATATATATATATATATATATATATATATATATATANAACGATTGAACTTTATATAGTGATTGGAAAAAAAATTAAACTAAAATCTCGATAAGATAATTGCTTAATATTATAAAGTTTGTAATTGACACTTAGTGATAGTCAACATAACATTTACGAGGTAATATAAAACCATTGGATTTAGTTAGTTATTCGTGTGTGTGTGTGTGTAATTTAACTTATGTATATATTTTAAGAAGGTGGAAAAACCTATCAAAATTTAGTTGTTAATCAATGAATGCATGTTGATGGAATCATCATTATTTTTTTTCTTCCTAAAATCAAAATTGATAAATATTATATTAAAAGGTGTTGTAGTGAATCTAAACAACAAACATACAAAAGTATAGACACGAAAATCATTCAAAACTAATTGTTTTCACAAGCCACAAAGGAAAGCTTTCTAGAGTCTTTAGTTATTACATCCTAGCTATCATTATATATGTAGTGTTGTTGATGATTGAAATTTTTCAAGATCTCAACAACAATGTCATAAGGATAAATCCACGTGCATTTTTAAAGAGGTGGTGCTCCTCTATAATTATATTACTAAAATTATGAAAATATAGTTTTAACAAAGAATATAATCACAAAAAGAAAATTTCTTAAGAAAGGGACTAGGAACTTGTCCAAGAAATAAATAATATATTTACAATATTATACATAAATAAAAGAAATAATATATTAGATTATCATGTTTCTCACGTCCATCACAATATATGCAAGATTGGTCATATCATAAGATAGAAAAGATATAATACCAATATGCATAGAACTTTAGATGAGTATTGCATTTAAAACTAAAAAAGATTATGATGAGCACACTCCAAAAATATCATACTCAAAAATCTCAAAGTCTGAGAAATCATTAGAGCTATGCCTCGAAATAGTTCTCTAGGGAACTCAAAAACAAATGTCTAGTTTGATAATGAATTGTAAAGTGTTCAATAAAAGAAAAGGTGTTTTTCCAAATGGACTAGGATTGGGCTCCCATGGACCTCTAAAAGGAAGACATAGATCTGGAAGAAAAGAGAGAAACAATTAGAAATCGGTATGAGTTTTCATTGAATAAATAGACATGATCTGGATGATTTCTAAATGAGAAGTAAGGAGGATGAGAAATTATGAAAATGACCACTTGAATTATAGTGATGGATTCTCTCGATGTCTCATTTGTTATATGGAATGTCTTTTATAATTTCTTTAGTTGGGACTACCTAATCGGTTGTAACTGTTTTTCCCTTATCTGATTATGTTATTTTGATTAAAGCATTCTTAAGCCAATTCTCAATGTATTCTCTCATGGGTGCAACCATTATCTCTTGTCTAACTTTAATATTGAATAATTCTTATTCAATATATTTAAACTCCATTGTGAGTTTGTGGAGGGTATCTTCGATATCATCATTCTTGTTTACATAACGAATAATCCACCCCTCTACTTCTATCTTAGAGTACTAAGTCAAGTCATTAAACATTTCTCCCTGAGATTTTTAGGGCGTCCAACTTTTCCTTCATTTGTTCTTTGTATAGAAGTATTGATTTCATGATTAATGTGGGTCCTTCACATATTCATTTGACCCAACTAATTTTAAATAAACTATCTTTAATAATAATTCACCTCTTTTTGAACTAATGGCATCACATTACACTAACATTTCTTTTAAACTTTTAATTCTCTTAACCCAGCATGATTTTAATTACCTTAAATAGAATGTTGAAGGCAAATCCTCCTCCTTTCGCCAAGTTTCAATAAGGCTTGAAACCCTTGCGTTGAAAGTAGCGACAACTATTTTATATAATTCTTCATCATTTTCCAAGTCTGCTTGGAGATATTGCCTAAAATGTGTGATCCTCGAACCCAAAGAGAATGAGTTGGTTTCCAACTTCCAAGTTTCAAAAATCAAAGATATTCTTTTCTGTATGTTCCCACCAACTTATTTCCTCGTGGTGACTAATAAAATTGACATTCCATTCAATATCGAGCTTCACTCTGGTCTATCTTCCAAAGTCTTCAATGGTTGTATATTGGTTATGGGACTCACAAACAAAGGTGGTGGCATCAAGGCATTTTCTAATTCTCTTACTTTTTCCTTCAAAATTGCATTCTCATTTTCTAATTATCCAATTGAAGATTTCAAGGCTTCCCCTGTGGCCTCATGGAATTCCATGACTTTAGAGGTTGGAACGCCCTAAAAATCAAGTTTTGAATTTCACTTCTCATGAATTTTCTTATTCTTTGAATTAAATTTTTCAATGATTAATTTTTTTGAGTTTCTATTGAATACAACACAATGTAGAGTAAGAGACTCTTCTTCAGATATAATCGACTCTTGGGTACTAGAGCCAATTCTCTTGTGAATTCTATTCTCTCAAGTAGATTTTGTTTCTGACCTCCAACCTTTATCTCTTCAACATTCATGTCAAGCTCCATATATTCTGGACCAATTTTATTTTTAGGCATTGATTCATCTTCCCCTTATTTGTTTGCATCTCTTTTTAATTTACAAGCAATTAGGAGTGTGTGTGACTTATCAATATTTCCGTTCGAAGGGTTTTGGTCTCCTCCATCATCAGAATTATCAATTGAATATTTTTTGTTCTTAGATTGGATTTTTTGGTTTTCCTTTGGTTGAAATATTTTTTTGGGAAATGTTTGAGGACCAAGAACCTCTTTGATTTGTAACATAACCTTGTTGTCTATGATGGTCATTGGTATTGACCACAATATCAACATCATTTTCCCTTTTTAACAGAAAGGCCTTGAATATTTTGATTGTCATCTTCTCCTTCTCCAAATAAAACTATCTTGGAAAATTCCATGGTGTATCCCACTGATGTCATGCGGGTAATGAATAGTTGGTTAGGGTCGAAAACCTTGTTCTCATTATCTTGCTTGAAGTTAAATAAATCAAAATAAGTTGAAGTTTAATCTAAATGGTTAATACTTTTCATGGTAATTTCCCCAATCTTCCTTGGTAATGGGATAAATTGTTTTTTCCTTTTTTCATTAAAAAGGAGTGACCAAAACTTGTATTGTTTACATACTTCAACTATGAACAATTGTTACAAAGAAAATATCTTTATGGCTAGGGGTAAACCACAAAAGATGGAAATGACTACAGAAATCAACTCTAATCTCATATATGATATATAAAAAAATATGCTAGAAAGACAAGATAAAGGGCCTACCCCGTTCGGACGTTCGATGAAGTCCATCATTTAGCACTCGAATCAAAGAAATACACCTACAACTTGTCCTCAACAACCAAGAAACACAAGCATATGGTGATAATATATAATGTTATCACATTCAATAGAAATTCAAATATTTGCAAGATATTAATTGGACGAGAAAAGAGTATTTCTATTAAAATGTAATTAGCAAAAGTGAATGAATTACAAACTTTTGTTCCAGCACGTTTTAGAACCGAGAAACTAAGTCCCTTCTAGCTGGGCCTCCACCAAAGCCAAGCTCATATAAGAGAGACAATGAGGTTCTCAATCAAGTAGGGAAGAGCTTGGGGGCTAAACAATGTGTTCAGACTTAAAAGGACAAATGGATGCAAACTCAATATGAAGTGAATAATTTCTCCAGAGTAACCTTTCTCTCAAAGTTGAATTCTTCTTCTCTTTTTCCATAGCTCAGATTTGGCCCATTTATAGCCTTCAAGTGGAACTGAAGGGCCGAGTCAGAACATTTCCAGTATATGGAAGGTCAAGGATAATAGATCTCATGACGTGACATGGAAACCCAACACCATTTTTTAATTTTGAGCACAAAACCTGATGTACGTGTGTTGTAGTGGTGCAACTTGTGTATACACATGTTGTAAAATAGGTAGGGAATGTATATGTGGGAAAATAATGTTTTTAGCTATGGGATTTGCAAAAAGGGGCTTCAAGTCTGCATAGGGAAATGGAATAAGGCCTTCTGAGCAAATTGTATAGGGTGAGGAAAATCTTGCTATAGTAAATTCCCCCTAATGTGTGAGGTTGTAGGAGTATCTGTGATGGCCTAAATACATTATAATACCTAGAAGTGGAGTAATGGAGACCCTATTGGATGAACTAGTTGCTCATCATAATATTACAATCTGTATTGACTTCACACACATGGCTTGCAATTGAATTACACTGCATATCCATGTGAAAATATACCAAACAATTTTCCATGGCCATGAATAGGCAATACAAAGGTGGCTACATGCCAGAGGTTTTCATAGTCACAAACAAGTCCTAGTAAAACCAATTTCAAAATCAATCTAAAGATATCTGTATACAATGGAGTACAATCTGATATCCCATGGTCATTGAAGTCACATAGGTACTGGTCCAATGAAAGATAGTAACAAATCATGAAAGTTGTGACTATGAACTAATGTCTTCAAGTCTTCTACACGATCTTCCAAAGGTGTAAATCTACATCATGTGATTAAAGGAGTTGAGGTCAAACAAAAAGAGACATCGTTTGATTACCGGTCATTAAGGTATATCGTTAACAAATGAGAGACAACCTACCGATAATGAAAGTAGGTATCAAGGCACTGAGTACATTATTACAAGTGTGAATAAAGGTCTCGGGGTCAAACACTTGAAGAATCCATCAATCAAGAGACATTGATGTATTCCCAACTATCGATGGCGGGAGAACCTGCCACTAATCACTGCAAGACTTGAGGTACTCATAGGACTCTAGGTCTCGTTTCCAGAATAGATGGGTTGAATTTGATGGAAGGAGACCCGTTGAAAAGAGAGAATTGAGGCATCTCTCATCATTCATCATGAGGTATAAAGCAGGAGCTTGATGATTTGGATAAAATCGGACGAAGAACATGTTCACGAACCAATGACCCTGTGCATCTTTCATGTGTATCAGATGAAAGCGGTACATGAAAAATACCTTATGAATAACATCCAATAAGGAAAAATGTTGACAAAGGTGAGGAAACCACAAAAAAGGATATTGGAATCCAAGACACTACATGAATCCCAATGTGTGAATAGATGTCTTACCATCGAACACAAGAGAAACCACCCAGTCAACGACCAATGATGAAAAGTTGACTATTGGGTTCAAGGTTACCTACCAATGATGAAAGTAGGACCAGGGTGCACAATAGGACTACAGTTTCGTGTAACTCTGAGACACACTAAGGGTATGGCCAACATGCAAATTCAAGAGTTTTGAGGAATAGCCAACACAGTTTGATAGACATCCTTTGAACAAGAGCATGAGACATATGGAAGACTCTAGCAGCATAGACTCAATGATGAAACTTTGAGATGTAGGAGGCATCCATCAAACTCTCCATAGGGACTGGAAGAGTAATTGATCAGGGGAGTAAACTATCTGTAACGATCTCAACTTCCTAAGGTCACACTAAACCCAAAATTTTGATTACAAGTGGACTCAAAATGTTTTTTCTCTATTCAAAGATGACACGACTACTTCCAATATAAGATAATATTCCTTTCCCACCCATATTTTTTTGGTTTTTCATATTCAAATGAATGCTATGATATAGAGGAGGAAACGAGTGTCGCAAGTAATCAATCTAGTTCTAGGATTGGAACATACATATGCTCAATGCAAGGAGGTGCATGCGGGAGATGGAAACTCGGGGGAATGTTTCTTCTTGGGTATAGGGTGTCAAGATGCAAAGGATATAAATAAGGCTCTGTTGGCTGATGATGAAAAATGTTGAGGCGAAAGGATAATAACGCAAAAGCGAGAACCGATAGTAAGCTCAATACTGCAAGTAAGAGAATGAGATGCAATTACAACTTAACGCCAAAAAAATGTCATTTTTCGTAATATTAGTCTACTTGGTTTGAAAAGGGGATAAACTTGCACCAAATATAAATCCTTTCAAATCCAATTTACGAGTGTGAAAGAGACAAGTTCACTCGGCAATATTTTCACTCTTTGAGACAGTCGAAAAAGAGCTTAAATCAGACTTGATACCTTTCAAATCCAATTAACGAGTGTGAAAGAGACAAATTCACTCGACAATCTTTTTGCTTTTTAACAGAGTCGAAAAAGAGCTTAAATTAGACTCATTGAGGGTTTCTAGGTGGCATGTCAGGGGGGGCCCAAGGCTCCTGTGTAGGATTTCTGTGAAAAGTCAGCAACTTACGAATAGTTGACACAAGCTTGGGAAAACCCAAAGCTTTCCAAGTCGAGGAGGATAAAGTGTTAGTGGAGGTTACCTTCTCAATGATATATTAGAGAATGCCTCTTATCTGAAAAGGCATAATAGAAAGAATTTGATACCCCACAAGACCATCCCAGTCAAAGGGAAATTCTTCAAGACTTGGAGGGAGAGTACTCGGGGAGAGTAAAACTCTCTCTTGTTCATAAGGTACCTGGCTAGAAATGTTAATGACATGGTCAAAATATGTCTCACTCCTCAAAATAGGAGTAGGGCTGGGTGTTGATTGCATCGACATGATGATCGTGTCAATAAAGGGAGAAACAGAGCGTTGGGAAACCAAAGACAAATCTGAACCTGAAGGGTTGTCAGATAAGGACTGCACTTCCTCTACTATGATAGTAGTAGGACACAAGTGGGTTAACTGACATCCTTTGTAAATATTACAAATAAAATTGGGCTTACGCCCTAGACATCGAGGTTTCTCAATCATATGAATTCCCCCAAAGTTATTCACAATGGCTGGCGAAATTCTCTCAATATGACTCATAGAGGCTGGTGGTTCATCCCCCACATGATGTACAAAGGTTGGTGATGATTCTCCAACATGGCTGACTAGAGTTGGAGATATGATTTCATTATGACTCATGGTGACTAGAGTGGCGCCCCCAGCATGACTTGTAGTGTCCGGTTGCTGGTATTCAACATGGCTTGTAGAGGTTGTCGACCAATCTCCAACATGACTAGCATAGGTTGGTGATGGAATTTGAGTATGACTTGTAGTGACTGGACTGGTGGCGGCGGTTAGTTGTGGCATTTGAGATCAAGGTCCTGGAAAAAACTTGTTTTGAGAAATTGTAGGCCAGGAAGGATCCTAGTTTACACCCTTTCTAGAAAGGTAGTATCCTCCATTTAATTGATTTGTAGAGGTTTGTACAGGCATCATCAGAGAAATAGATGTTTGCAAAGAGAAAAAGATGTGATATGGGTTATTCAGGTGAGGATATATACTACCCCCATACAAAGGGGTTCCGTGAAGGGGGTAACCTGTATCATAAAAATGATTCACTTCATAGGAAATACCATAGGATAGATGGAGGCCCGCCATAGGAAGAGTGTTCGTAGAAATTGGCATGGAAGACGAAGGATATATTGATGGGGTGTGATAAGTGGAATAACCACCCATTTGAGCACTCGCTCTCGGAAGGATGAAGCTAGGATTGGATCCGTAATAAGGGAGATTCCAACCTCCCACAATAAGATTCAGTTAATGGATATGACTCCTATCAAATGAATATGTAGACAACAGAGCCATAGTGCACCTGGATCCAAAACTAGGATTCATGTAAGCAGGGGAGGGAGAGGATGGAAAGGGTGAAGACATGTTTGGCATATCAAGAGGAAACTTATTAGAGACCCAAGGCATTTGCTGAGTATCATAATTTTTCATACCATTATGAAACACAGACGGATTCTTCCCCATGAAATGAGTGAATTCCATGGGGAAGGTAGTGTTAAATGAGGGAGCCAAAGGGACTCCAGTATCCATGATAATGACAACTCACGACGCAATACAAGATATTAAGGTCAACTAATTATCAAAAAGCACACCAAAATAATATTAAAAAAAGGCCAATATGCACACAAACAGGACAAAGTGGCTGAAAGGGCCTCCCTCCCTAAAGTAGGCATGTCTCGCCCAAGAGGGGCCTGAGACTCCCTGCTAAAGATTAGAGGCAACAAAATCATTTATAAGGGCCCTCGTGGGCTTAACAACCAGTCGATCAGATCCCCCTGGAGAGGTAATCCTCCATAAAGGTTGTGTGTTTTCTGACCCTTATCTAACCTAGGGTACCTGCAGAATAACCCCTGCAAGTAACCTGTGTGGTACCTATGTCAAGCAACTAAGAAAACACGATATAACCGATGCGCAGACGAACATTCATAAGTTAGGTCCACCGTATGGGCAGAGTAACAAATCCCAAAACCTCAAAAGAACTTCCTCTCATGGAGTTAAAGGTACCATCAAGATCCCCATATACGAATAGATCGCCAGAAATATATTTGATGCTAAGAAGGTATTAGGGGGATATCCCCTCAACCAACCTCATGCAACCTCATGTTTAACTCCGGTGTAAGTGGAGCCTCCTGACGTCACCAATTATACAATGGATTTCTCCACTCCATTAGTCAGACACATGTTGATTTAATATCATTGGAGAAGTTTACTCACAAAATCCTATTCCAAGGCTCTAAATCCTAAGCTTGTTTGTGCACCCTAGAAAATAAATTTGTTACTATTAAATTTTAAATTATAAGCGTTAATTTTAGTGGCCTTGCTTACTCAAAAAGGTGTGGTCGTGAAACTAATGATGTTATGACTTAGCAAGTAAAATAAATGAATATGAATAAAATGCAAAGTCCTAACTTCAATTCCCAATAAATGATATGCTTCTCAAAATGCAATTTTCAATTTAGTTCTGCAATTCTAAATAA
>JASDQU010373404.1:9099-21470 GCA_032191745.1 Picea mariana | reverse complement strand
GGCCACGAAAAAATTGGAAGGGGAACCATTAATCAAGAACACAAAGAAGAATATTGGATGCATCCCAAGATCCAGTTGTCCAAGGACAAGTTCATGCCTAGATGGATTAAAACTAGTCTTAAAAAAGTCCAGCTAACTTTATAATAGGCTTTATACAGGTCTAGTTTGAGCAATACCAAAAGAATCTTAGAGTGGATAGAGTGTAGATCTTCTTATGCTAGGGCTACTGCATCATGGATTTGTATTTTGAATAGGAATCCGAACTATTACTCAATGATTATTTCACTTAGAATTGGTCTAAGTTGATGTTCCATGGTTTTATATATCAATTTATAAACCATGTTACAACAAGAGAAGGAAGGAAATCTTTGAAGGAAGCATCTTATTTCTTCTTGGCGATGAGCACTAAGAACCTAGAGTTCAGTGATCCCAAAACTTTTCCACTCCTCTTAGATTCTCAAACTACCTTCAGAAGGTCCTCCTTGACCAAGTTGAAGAAGCCATTATAAAATTCAACGGACAAACCATCTGAACCAAGCATTTTACCACACTTTAAGGAGAAAATATTCGCTTCAATCTCAACTTCTGATATTTTTTCTTCCAAAGAAGCATTCATGTCCTCAATTATATCCCTAGGAAAGAGCCTAAGCACCTCCATAATTTCCTAGATAGGTAATCTAGGTGGCTCTTTAAATAAAGCACAAAAATGTGACCTAGAAACCTCCCCCTTTTCTTCAAATGACCAAGCCTGACCCCCATCATTATTGGATGTATCCCAAATGGAATTGCAATTTTTATGAAAGTTCACATAATTATGAAAATTTTGTGTTTTATTGTCCCCTTCTGCAATCCAAATCTCCCTACTTTTTAACCTCCAGGAGGCTTCCTCCTTGGCCAAAAGATCCTGATGAAGGGCCAATATAGACTTCAAAGAATAAGATTCCTTGTCTAAGAATATTCCAAAGAGGTCGGAAGTGTAAAGAGAATCTATACTTGACTCCACCTCCTTAAGTGTAGCTTTAGAGCATTTATTAAATTCCAAATCACATTCTTTCATCATCTTTTTCACCTCAAGGATATTTACATGGATTTATTGCATGCACAAAACCCCATCTCTGTCATGAATATGGGTCTAGGTATAATGGTAAGCTTCTTATAGTCTTCCTCCTATAACCAGATATGATTGAATTTAAGAGGATTTGTTGATTTGTGATAAAAGGGTCTAAATTCATGAGGATAGGGAGATGATTGGAGATATCGCTAGTTCCAATCCAATATTTGGCATACCATGACCCACCCAATAAGGATTCATATATCAAGAACATATCTAGTAATTTATAGACTCCCTCCACTCCTTTTCTTCCATTCCTCTGTGTTGGTAAAATCTTAGGGGCTCAAGATCGATAAGGTGATTAGACTACAGAAGATGAGAGAAAAACCCTTCCAAGAGATCCTTAGGCATATTAGAACTTGAGACTTCCTTGAGAGATAGAGTGAAGTTGAGGTCACCTCCTATGATAACATTATCGCCAGAAATGATACTAGATAAAGAGAGCTCTTCTTAGAATGACTTCTTATCAACATAAGTTCCATAGTGATTGATAAACTATAAATAATAACCTAGGTTGTAGGCTTCTAGCTCCACCATAATACCTTAATTCAACAAGGAAGAAGAAAAGAGTTTGAATTTAGAATTGCAACAAGTTACAAGGTCCCCAAAGAGACCTGCAGATTCTAGAGAGAGAAAGGACCAATTCTTCAACCAAGGGGAGAGAGATTCAATGGCCTTGGTTCCTTCACACATGGTTTCTTGAATCAAAACTACATGAGGATCATATGTATTGTCTAGTATTTTGAAGGATATAATTTTGGAGGCACCCCTGATCCCACGAGAATTAAAGGAAAGAACGATCATGTATTAACTTTAGAGTAGGCCTTCCCTGCTCTAAGGGCCCGTATGATGGTTTCTTTTTTTTCCATTTTGAATATCCTTTTTTTATTGAAGTTGTGTCACAAATAAGTGCAACTTATGTGCTACTTAGGAACCTGCCATCTTATCGAGGGTTATACCCCCACTAATGGCTTCCTCAATTGGGCATTGACAGGAACACAAAATATATCCAGAAAATGGGAGATTTTGAAGATTTTGAGTCCTCATAATAACTTAATGTCTCTTTCCTTGGAGAGTCATTTGAGTCATTGACTAGGGGAGTGGGAAAAGGGGGAAAATACTCCTCAATTAAGGCCTCATGTACCATCTATAAGGTCAACATACCATGTGACTCAAGACTGTGGTGGGAAACTGGATACCGAATAGGAGAGTGAGGAAGAGAGGGAAAAAGGGAAACCGAGGTAGGAGAAGAACAACGTTTAGAGGAATCCAAACTTATAGGATGAGAGGAAAGATAAAATATAAACTTACCTTGAGTGGGTGCCTCCAAAGTTCTAGAAGGTTTTGAACCCATGTTCGTGGTCATATTTGCAGGATGAATAGTCTCCAAAGGAATTTCGACGGGACTCCTTTTCTCTTCGCCCATGGGTAGGAGGACCTTCTTCGGTTTCCATTTTTTTTTAAAAGGGAGACTTTGTCTAGATTGTAAAGTGCATTCATCCACCATATGTCCAACCTACTAACTTCCATAGCATCTAAAGGGAACCCTCCAGTAGTCTAACTTTTGTATCCATGAGAAAAAATTTTAGACCAATTCAATTTCTTCCAATTTAACATCTTTCAGGTTAACCTCAACTTGCATGCGGGTCCATATAAGATCTACTTTGGTATCCCATTCATCTTCCAGCATAATGAATCACCCCACCTGCTTGCCTATATATTCCATAATCTCCTTATTCCAAAATGATAAAGAGAGTCGAAGGAGAATGACCCATAGAACCACCAAATAATTTATTTTTTTTGTATTGGGCTGAAATGGATGGTCCATTCTTGAAAGGATAGGCCCATCAACTCCCAACTATATTCCTTACCAAGAATAGTTATCATATACTCTAAAGAATTGAAGAAAAAAAAATCCAACCCATGAGTAAGAGGTGGAACATCGTTCTATAGCATAAACTTGCAGTCCATGCACCATCAATCCATTTCTTCAAGCTTTCTAGGTAGACAGGATTCCTGCAAAAATGACCAACTACAGTTTTCTCCATGAGATCCAGGGTGTTTTCCACCGTAACATATTTCCCCACCACCATTTTCACTCTCTCCTTACGATCCTTGATACATCTAGTGTTCTTCTTTGCAGAAGCATGATTTGAGTGCGAGGGTTCAAGGACCAGAGGGTTCTCATCAAACGACAAGGGAGGAAATGAACAAGGGATGGGGAAAGGTTGCGGATGAGAGGAAGGAGGGGGCAGAACATGATATGGGGAGTAATGGCATTGTGAATTCTTTCTCAAATAATTATCCCAACACCCTACATGGCATATACATATAATATACCTCCTGAGTCTTTCACATGATCTAGATCACCATGTGTGTCCATCGAAGGCTTAGGATCCTTTGAGATTTGAGCCTATTGAACTTGATACAAGGAAATAAACTTAGAATCCATGTGAAATATTTCCCCTTCATCAAATACGTCCTCCCTATAATTGAGTTCTTTAATTTCCATTGTGTATCATTTGTCCATGATTCCATAGAACAATTAGAGAATAAAACCCAATTAAACTTGTCCATGATTCCATTTGTCCATGATTATATATATATAACGATTGAACTTTATATAGTGATTGGAAAAAAAATTAAACTAAAATCTCGACAAGATAATTTCTTAATATTATGAAGTTTGTAATTGACACTTAGTGATAGTCAACATAACATTTACGAGGTAATATAAAACCATTGGATTTAGTTAGTTATTCGTGTGTGTGTGTGTGTGTAATTTAACTTATGTATATATTTTAAGAAGGTGGAAAAACCTATCATAATTTAGTTGTTAATCAATGAATGCATGTTGATGGAATCATCATTATTTTTTTTCTTCCTAAAATCAAAATTGATAAATATTATATTAAAAGGTGTTGTAGTGAATCTAAACAACAAACATACAAAAGTATAGACACGAAAATCATACAAAACTAATTGTTTTCACAAGCCACAAAGGAAAGCTTTCTAGAGTCTTTAGTTATTACATCCTAGCTATCATTATAGATGTAGTGTTGTTGATGATTGAAATTTTTCAAGATCTCAACAACAACGTCATAAGGATAAATCCACGTGCATTTTTAAAGAGGTGGTGCTCCTCTATAATTATATTACTAAAATTATGAAAATATAGTTTTAACAAAGAATATAATCACAACAAGAAAATTTCTTAAGAAAGGGACTAGGAACTTGTCCAAGAAATAAATAATATATTTACAATATTATACATAAATAAAAGAAATAATATATTAGATTATCATGTTTCTCACGTCCATCACAATATATGCAAGATTGGTCATATCATAAGATAGAAAAGATATAAGACCAATATGCATAGAACTTTAGATGAGTATTTCATTTAAAACTGAAAAAGATTATGATGAGCACACTCCAAAAATATCATACTCAAAAATCTCAAAGTCTGAGAAATCATTAGAGCTATGCCTCGAAATAGTTCTCTAGGGAAATCAAAAACAAATGTCTAGTTTGATAATGAATTGTAAAGTGTTCAATAAAATAAAAGGTGTTTTTCCAAATGGACTAGGATTGGGCTTCCATGGACCTCTAAAAGGAAGACATAGATCTGGAAGAAAAGAGAGAAACCATTAGAAATCGGTATGATTTTTCATTGAATAAATAGACATGATCTGGATGGTTTCTAAATGAGAAGTAAGGAGGATGAGAAATTATGAAAATGAGCACTTGAATTACAGTGATGGATTATCTCGATGTCTCATTTGTTATATGGAATGTCTTTTATAATTTCTTTAGTTGGGACTACCTGATCGGTTGTAACTGTTTTTCCCTTATTTGATTATGTTATTTTGATTAAAGCATTCTTAAGCCAATTCTCAATGTATTCTCTCATAGGTGCAACCATTATCTCTTGTCTAACTTTGATATTGAATAATTCTTTTTCAATATATTTAAACTCCATTGTGAGTTGGTGGAGGGTATCTTCGATATCATCATTCTTGTTTACATAACGAATAATCCACCCCTCTACTTCTATCTTAGAGTACTAAGTCAAGTCATTAAACATTTCTACCTGAGATTTTTAGGGCGTCCAACTTTTCCTTCATTTTTTCTTTGGATAGAAGTATTGATTTCATGATTAATGTGGGTCCTTCACATCTTCATTTGACCCAACTAATTTTAAATAAACTATCTTTAATAATAATTCACCTCTTTTTGAACTAATGGCATCACATTACACTAACATTTCTTTTAAACTTTTAATTCTCTTAACCCAGCATGATTTTAATTACCTTAAATAGAGTGTTGAAGGAAAATCCTCCTCCTTTCGCCAAGTTTTAGTGAGGCTTGAAACCCTTGCGTTGAAAGTAGCGACAACTATTTTATATAATTCTTCATCATTTTCCAAGTCTGCTTGGAGATATTGCCTAAAATGTGTGATCCTCAAACCCAAAGAGAATGAGTTGGTTTCCAACTTCCAAGTTCCAAAAATCAAAGATATTCTTTTTTGGATGTTCCCACCAACTTATTTCCTCGCGGTGACTAATAAAATTGACATTCCATTCAATATCGAGCTTGACTCTGGTCTATCTTCCAAAGTCTTCAATGGTTGTATATTGGTTATGGGACTCACAAACAAAGGTGGTGGCATCAAGGCACTTTCTAATTCTCTTACTTTTTCCTTCAAAATTGCATTCTCATTTTCTAATTATCCAATTGAAGATTTCAAGGCTTCCCCTGTGGCCTCATGGAATTCCATGACTTTAGAGGTTGGAACCCCCTAAAAATCAAGTTTTGAATTTCACTTCTCATGAATTTTCTTATTCTTTGAATTAAATTTTTCCGTGATTAATTTTTTTGAGTTTCTATTGAATACAACACAATGTAGAGTAAGAGACTCTTCTTCAGATATAATCGACTCTTGGGTACTAGAGCCAATTCTCTTGTGAATTCTATTCTCTCAAGTAGATTTTGTTTCTGACCTCCAACCTTTATCTCTTCAACATTCATGTCAAGCTCCATATATTCTGGACCAATTTTATTTTTAGGCATTGATTCATCTTCCCCTTATTTGTTTGCATCTCTTTTTAATTTACAAGCAATTAGGAGTGTGTGTGACTTATCAATATTTCCGTTCGAAGGGTTTTGGTCTCCTCCATCATCAGAATTATCAATTGAATATTTTTTGTTCTTAGATTGGATTTTTTGGTTTTCCTTTGGTTGAAATATTTTTTTGGGAAATGTTTGAGGACCAAGAACCTCTTTGATTTGTAACATAACCTTGTTGTCTATGATGGTCATTGGTATTGACCACAATATCAACATCATTTTCCCTTTTTAACAGAAAGGCCTTGAATATTTTGATTGTCATCTTCTCCTTCTCCAAATAAAACTATCTTGGAAAATTCCATGGTGTATCCCACTGATGTCATGCGGGTAATGAATAGTTGGTTAGGGTCGAAAACCTTGTTCTCATTATCTTGCTTGAAGTTAAATAAATCAAAATAAGTTGAAGTTTAATCTAAATGGTTAATACTTTTCATGGTAATTTCCCCAATCTTCCTTGGTAATGGGATAAATTGTTTTTTCCTTTTTTCATTAAAAAGGAGTGACCAAAACTTGTATTGTTTACATACTTCAACTATGAACAATTGTTACAAAGAAAATATCTTTATGGCTAGGGGTAAACCACAAAAGATGGAAATGACTACAGAAATCAACTCTAATCTCATATATGATATATAAAAAAATATGCTAGAAAGACAAGATAAAGGGCCTACCCCGTTCGGACGTTCGATGAAGTCCATCATTTAGCACTCGAATCAAAGAAATACACCTACAACTTGTCCTCAACAACCAAGAAACACAAGCATATGGTGATAATATATAATGTTATCACATTCAATAGAAATTCAAATATTTGCAAGATATTAATTGGACGAGAAAAGAGTATTTCTATTAAAATGTAATTAGCAAAAGTGAATGAATTACAAACTTTTGTTCCAGCACGTTTTAGAACCGAGAAACTAAGTCCCTTCTAGCTGGGCCTCCACCAAAGCCAAGCTCATATAAGAGAGACAATGAGGTTCTCAATCAAGTAGGGAAGAGCTTGGGGGCTAAACAATGTGTTCAGACTTAAAAGGACAAATGGATGCAAACTCAATATGAAGTGAATAATTTCTCCAGAGTAACCTTTCTCTCAAAGTTGAATTCTTCTTCTCTTTTTCCATAGCTCAGATTTGGCCCATTTATAGCCTTCAAGTGGAACTGAAGGGCCGAGTCAGAACATTTCCAGTATATGGAAGGTCAAGGATAATAGATCTCATGACGTGACATGGAAACCCAACACCATTTTTTAATTTTGAGCACAAAACCTGATGTACGTGTGTTGTAGTGGTGCAACTTGTGTATACACATGTTGTAAAATAGGTAGGGAATGTATATGTGGGAAAATAATGTTTTTAGCTATGGGATTTGCAAAAAGGGGCTTCAAGTCTGCATAGGGAAATGGAATAAGGCCTTCTGAGCAAATTGTATAGGGTGAGGAAAATCTTGCTATAGTAAATTCCCCCTAATGTGTGAGGTTGTAGGAGTATCTGTGATGGCCTAAATACATTATAATACCTAGAAGTGGAGTAATGGAGACCCTATTGGATGAACTAGTTGCTCATCATAATATTACAATCTGTATTGACTTCACACACATGGCTTGCAATTGAATTACACTGCATATCCATGTGAAAATATACCAAACAATTTTCCATGGCCATGAATAGGCAATACAAAGGTGGCTACATGCCAGAGGTTTTCATAGTCACAAACAAGTCCTAGTAAAACCAATTTCAAAATCAATCTAAAGATATCTGTATACAATGGAGTACAATCTGATATCCCATGGTCATTGAAGTCACATAGGTACTGGTCCAATGAAAGATAGTAACAAATCATGAAAGTTGTGACTATGAACTAATGTCTTCAAGTCTTCTACACGATCTTCCAAAGGTGTAAATCTACATCATGTGATTAAAGGAGTTGAGGTCAAACAAAAAGAGACATCGTTTGATTACCGGTCATTAAGGTATATCGTTAACAAATGAGAGACAACCTACCGATAATGAAAGTAGGTATCAAGGCACTGAGTACATTATTACAAGTGTGAATAAAGGTCTCGGGGTCAAACACTTGAAGAATCCATCAATCAAGAGACATTGATGTATTCCCAACTATCGATGGCGGGAGAACCTGCCACTAATCACTGCAAGACTTGAGGTACTCATAGGACTCTAGGTCTCGTTTCCAGAATAGATGGGTTGAATTTGATGGAAGGAGACCCGTTGAAAAGAGAGAATTGAGGCATCTCTCATCATTCATCATGAGGTATAAAGCAGGAGCTTGATGATTTGGATAAAATCGGACGAAGAACATGTTCACGAACCAATGACCCTGTGCATCTTTCATGTGTATCAGATGAAAGCGGTACATGAAAAATACCTTATGAATAACATCCAATAAGGAAAAATGTTGACAAAGGTGAGGAAACCACAAAAAAGGATATTGGAATCCAAGACACTACATGAATCCCAATGTGTGAATAGATGTCTTACCATCGAACACAAGAGAAACCACCCAGTCAACGACCAATGATGAAAAGTTGACTATTGGGTTCAAGGTTACCTACCAATGATGAAAGTAGGACCAGGGTGCACAATAGGACTACAGTTTCGTGTAACTCTGAGACACACTAAGGGTATGGCCAACATGCAAATTCAAGAGTTTTGAGGAATAGCCAACACAGTTTGATAGACATCCTTTGAACAAGAGCATGAGACATATGGAAGACTCTAGCAGCATAGACTCAATGATGAAACTTTGAGATGTAGGAGGCATCCATCAAACTCTCCATAGGGACTGGAAGAGTAATTGATCAGGGGAGTAAACTATCTGTAACGATCTCAACTTCCTAAGGTCACACTAAACCCAAAATTTTGATTACAAGTGGACTCAAAATGTTTTTTCTCTATTCAAAGATGACACGACTACTTCCAATATAAGATAATATTCCTTTCCCACCCATATTTTTTTGGTTTTTCATATTCAAATGAATGCTATGATATAGAGGAGGAAACGAGTGTCGCAAGTAATCAATCTAGTTCTAGGATTGGAACATACATATGCTCAATGCAAGGAGGTGCATGCGGGAGATGGAAACTCGGGGGAATGTTTCTTCTTGGGTATAGGGTGTCAAGATGCAAAGGATATAAATAAGGCTCTGTTGGCTGATGATGAAAAATGTTGAGGCGAAAGGATAATAACGCAAAAGCGAGAACCGATAGTAAGCTCAATACTGCAAGTAAGAGAATGAGATGCAATTACAACTTAACGCCAAAAAAATGTCATTTTTCGTAATATTAGTCTACTTGGTTTGAAAAGGGGATAAACTTGCACCAAATATAAATCCTTTCAAATCCAATTTACGAGTGTGAAAGAGACAAGTTCACTCGGCAATATTTTCACTCTTTGAGACAGTCGAAAAAGAGCTTAAATCAGACTTGATACCTTTCAAATCCAATTAACGAGTGTGAAAGAGACAAATTCACTCGACAATCTTTTTGCTTTTTAACAGAGTCGAAAAAGAGCTTAAATTAGACTCATTGAGGGTTTCTAGGTGGCATGTCAGGGGGGGCCCAAGGCTCCTGTGTAGGATTTCTGTGAAAAGTCAGCAACTTACGAATAGTTGACACAAGCTTGGGAAAACCCAAAGCTTTCCAAGTCGAGGAGGATAAAGTGTTAGTGGAGGTTACCTTCTCAATGATATATTAGAGAATGCCTCTTATCTGAAAAGGCATAATAGAAAGAATTTGATACCCCACAAGACCATCCCAGTCAAAGGGAAATTCTTCAAGACTTGGAGGGAGAGTACTCGGGGAGAGTAAAACTCTCTCTTGTTCATAAGGTACCTGGCTAGAAATGTTAATGACATGGTCAAAATATGTCTCACTCCTCAAAATAGGAGTAGGGCTGGGTGTTGATTGCATCGACATGATGATCGTGTCAATAAAGGGAGAAACAGAGCGTTGGGAAACCAAAGACAAATCTGAACCTGAAGGGTTGTCAGATAAGGACTGCACTTCCTCTACTATGATAGTAGTAGGACACAAGTGGGTTAACTGACATCCTTTGTAAATATTACAAATAAAATTGGGCTTACGCCCTAGACATCGAGGTTTCTCAATCATATGAATTCCCCCAAAGTTATTCACAATGGCTGGCGAAATTCTCTCAATATGACTCATAGAGGCTGGTGGTTCATCCCCCACATGATGTACAAAGGTTGGTGATGATTCTCCAACATGGCTGACTAGAGTTGGAGATATGATTTCATTATGACTCATGGTGACTAGAGTGGCGCCCCCAGCATGACTTGTAGTGTCCGGTTGCTGGTATTCAACATGGCTTGTAGAGGTTGTCGACCAATCTCCAACATGACTAGCATAGGTTGGTGATGGAATTTGAGTATGACTTGTAGTGACTGGACTGGTGGCGGCGGTTAGTTGTGGCATTTGAGATCAAGGTCCTGGAAAAAACTTGTTTTGAGAAATTGTAGGCCAGGAAGGATCCTAGTTTACACCCTTTCTAGAAAGGTAGTATCCTCCATTTAATTGATTTGTAGAGGTTTGTACAGGCATCATCAGAGAAATAGATGTTTGCAAAGAGAAAAAGATGTGATATGGGTTATTCAGGTGAGGATATATACTACCCCCATACAAAGGGGTTCCGTGAAGGGGGTAACCTGTATCATAAAAATGATTCACTTCATAGGAAATACCATAGGATAGATGGAGGCCCGCCATAGGAAGAGTGTTCGTAGAAATTGGCATGGAAGACGAAGGATATATTGATGGGGTGTGATAAGTGGAATAACCACCCATTTGAGCACTCGCTCTCGGAAGGATGAAGCTAGGATTGGATCCGTAATAAGGGAGATTCCAACCTCCCACAATAAGATTCAGTTAATGGATATGACTCCTATCAAATGAATATGTAGACAACAGAGCCATAGTGCACCTGGATCCAAAACTAGGATTCATGTAAGCAGGGGAGGGAGAGGATGGAAAGGGTGAAGACATGTTTGGCATATCAAGAGGAAACTTATTAGAGACCCAAGGCATTTGCTGAGTATCATAATTTTTCATACCATTATGAAACACAGACGGATTCTTCCCCATGAAATGAGTGAATTCCATGGGGAAGGTAGTGTTAAATGAGGGAGCCAAAGGGACTCCAGTATCCATGATAATGACAACTCACGACGCAATACAAGATATTAAGGTCAACTAATTATCAAAAAGCACACCAAAATAATATTAAAAAAAGGCCAATATGCACACAAACAGGACAAAGTGGCTGAAAGGGCCTCCCTCCCTAAAGTAGGCATGTCTCGCCCAAGAGGGGCCTGAGACTCCCTGCTAAAGATTAGAGGCAACAAAATCATTTATAAGGGCCCTCGTGGGCTTAACAACCAGTCGATCAGATCCCCCTGGAGAGGTAATCCTCCATAAAGGTTGTGTGTTTTCTGACCCTTATCTAACCTAGGGTACCTGCAGAATAACCCCTGCAAGTAACCTGTGTGGTACCTATGTCAAGCAACTAAGAAAACACGATATAACCGATGCGCAGACGAACATTCATAAGTTAGGTCCACCGTATGGGCAGAGTAACAAATCCCAAAACCTCAAAAGAACTTCCTCTCATGGAGTTAAAGGTACCATCAAGATCCCCATATACGAATAGATCGCCAGAAATATATTTGATGCTAAGAAGGTATTAGGGGGATATCCCCTCAACCAACCTCATGCAACCTCATGTTTAACTCCGGTGTAAGTGGAGCCTCCTGACGTCACCAATTATACAATGGATTTCTCCACTCCATTAGTCAGACACATGTTGATTTAATATCATTGGAGAAGTTTACTCACAAAATCCTATTCCAAGGCTCTAAATCCTAAGCTTGTTTGTGCACCCTAGAAAATAAATTTGTTACTATTAAATTTTAAATTATAAGCGTTAATTTTAGTGGCCTTGCTTACTCAAAAAGGTGTGGTCGTGAAACTAATGATGTTATGACTTAGCAAGTAAAATAAATGAATATGAATAAAATGCAAAGTCCTAACTTCAATTCCCAATAAATGATATGCTTCTCAAAATGCAATTTTCAATTTAGTTCTGCAATTCTAAATAA
>JASDQU010373403.1:49332-60052 GCA_032191745.1 Picea mariana | reverse complement strand
GTCTTGTTCTTCTGAATGGAGTCAATTTCTTGGTTCATGGCTTGAACCCAATGTGGCTCCTTAGCTGCTTCCTTAAAAGATGTAGGTTGACATGACATTAAAGGAAAAAGATTATGTTGCTCAAAGTCATCCAACTGTTGATGGATTTCTCTCAAACTTCGAGTTATCTGATTCTGTGGTTCAGAGAATGATTCTCTACTGGAAGTTGAGTTATCCTATGAGTTATCTAGTTGTCCTTGTACCTGTAGTATTGGAAGAGAAGTTTGAGGTACTCGCTGTTCTGAATTTTCTGTATTTTCAGAACTTGGCAGCAATGGATTTTGACTGTCCACTTGCTGATTTTCTAAATCATTCCAGAATTTGTTTTCCAAAAATTGTACATCTCTGCTAAGAATTAATTTCTTGGTGACTAGATTGTAAAGCCTGTAGGCTTTAGATGTTTCACTGTAGCCAGTGAAAATACATTTTTCACTTCTGTCATCAAGCTTCTTCCTTAATTCAGAAGGAATGTGTGCATATGCTATGCATCCAAATGTTTTGAGATGAGCTACATTGAGCTTTGTCCCACTCCATGCTTCTCGGGGAACTTTCATCTGTAGACTGGTGGTTGGTGATCTGTTCAGAAGATAAAATGAGCATGCTACTGCTTCAGCCCAAAAAGAATTTGACAGACATTTCTCTTTGAGAAGTGTTCTTGCCATATTCATGATGGTCTGATTTTTTCTTTCAGCCACTCCATTCTGCTGTGGAGTATACCTTGTTGTTGCTTGCATGATGATGCATTGAGATTTGAAGAAATTTGCAAATTCTCTGGAGTTGTATTCTCCTCCTCCATCTGACCTGAGTACTTTGAGAAATTTGCCACTCTATTTTTCAGCTTCTTCTTTGAATTCTTTGAATTTTGTAAATGTTTCAGACTTGTGTCTGAGAAAGTAGATCCATATTTTCCTGCTGAAATCATCAATAAACGTTAGAAAGTAAAAAACTACCACCTATTGACTCTGTTTGCATTGGTCCACATAGGTCAGTGTGAACCAGTTCAAGATGTTGTTTGGCTTGATTGGAAGACTGTGGAAAACTAGTTCTCTTATGTTTTCCAAGTATGTAAGCCTCACATGGGGGAATTTTCTCTTTAAAGATAGGTAGACCTTTGACCATGGAGTTTCTTTGAAGAAGACTTAGACTCTGAAATGGTAGATGTCCAAATCTGGTATGCCAAACCATTGATTCATTCATAGTTTATGCACTCTGTGCATAAGGTTGACTCAGATTTGTAGTTATGAGGGTAAGGGGAAACATCCTATTTGGAGTCATAAAGATTTCAGAAATCAATTTTCTGCTGGGTTTTCTATCATAGATTTTACAAGATGCTCCCTCAAAAAGTACCTTATATCCTTTTTCAATGAGTTGTCCTACACTTAACAAGTTATGTTTCAATTCTGGTACATGGTAGACATTGTTTATGTCTTTCTTTACATTCTGTTTTGTAAGAATAGGAACAATTCCTTTTCCTTGAACTTTGACTAAATGATAATTTCCAAGAGTGATGTCAGATGATATTGATGAATCAAGGCATGAAAGTAATTCTTTGTTACCTGTCATGTGGTTGCTGCATCCACTATCCAACAACCAGATATCTTTAGGTTTCTGTTCAGTGTTGTGACACGAAAGAAACATACCTCTTGAGGTGTCTCCCATGTGATTTGACATATGTGCTCTGCCTGAGAGATGATATGCATGCTTCTTCCTGCATTCAGATTCATAGTGCCCATAATTTTTGCAGTAATAACATTGTATGTTGGTTTTGTCATTAGACCTTCTCCCTCTGCCTCTTTGAGGCTGGAAATTCTGATGTTGATATTGTTATTGATTTCTTTGACCTTGGAAATTCTGATTTGGATATTGTTGTCTATTCCCTCCACTGGTATGAGGGTTACCTTGATTGTTCCCTCTTCCTTGGTGACCTCTGCTTCTTCCTCTGTCTCTCCCTTTGCTGAAGGAGAATTGAGTTTTGAAGGCATTTGAGATTGACTCATCTGTGAGATGTAGTCTATTCTCATGTGTCACCAGAGAACCAATTAGTTCATCTATTGAGAATCTTGACAGATCCTTGGATTCAAGGATGGCTGTTACAACCATTTCAAATTTCCTGGGTAAACTTCTGAGAATTTTCTCAACTATTCGTTGATCAGTGATGGTTTCACCAATGAGTCTGATCTGGTTCACGATGCCCATGACTCTGGTCATGAACTGATCTACAGTTTCGAACTCTGTCATCCTGAGAGTCTCGAATTGTGTCCATAAGGACTGCAGTTTAACTGTTTTTACCCTGTCATTTCCTTGGTAGGACGTTTTGAGGATGTCCCAGGCCTGTTTGGAAGTACCAGTGCCTGTGATTTTCGAGAATATCAAATCATCCACAGAATTCTGTATCCAGAATTTCTCTTTGTTTTCTTTGGTCCTCAGAGTTGCCTGAGAAATTCTCTGTGCATTTGTCATGGCAGTGAGGGCGGCTAGATCTGGTTCCACATAGCCAAGATCCACTGGTTCCCAGCACTCTTGTGCTTGCAAGAACGACCTCATGCGAAGTGACCAAAATTCGTAATTCTTACCAAGAAGAATCGGACCCTGAGTTGGTCCTAGATTGCTAGACGACGCCATGATATTTTAATTTTTTTTTAAAAATTGCAGAAGTACAAAGGAAAATGGTGTATTTACCTCCGATTGCTGAAATGTCGATGTTTTGATGGCCGATGGGAGCTTATCGGGCTTGAATTGGCCCTTTGGTCTCCTTGCAATGTGACCACGTGCTTTTCTTTTAAAGCACTACGGGCTTTTCCCGTTTCTTTGGCTTTCAAATCACCGAAATGCAAAAAATCGCCTTTCAACTTTTCAATGGTCCAGATCGTGCAGTGATCGGATGATCCAGATAGTATCGGGATATCGCGAATCGGGATTTCGCGATTCCTGATGACAAGTTCTTCTGTGCCTTCGATTTCTCGATCTTCGATTTTCCGATGGCATGTTTCCTTTCGGGACTTTCCCGATGCCTCTGATCTTTGCCATGCGCATCCTCAACTGATGGATGGTCGTGATCCCTTCTCGCGATTTCATGATTTGAAATGGTCCAGACTTATCGTCTCCAGAATCTGCGATTTGCCGAATCCCGAAAAGCCGATGAACTCGCTTATCGGGGCTTTTCCCAAAAGCCGTGATCTCTGCCACGTGTCCTGAATAGATGGATGGCTAGATTTGCATCGGGGATTTCAATGGAAAGAAACCCGATCACTCGTTCTCAAGTTTCGCAATTTTCCGAATCTTGATATGCCGATGGCGCTTTCCTCTTCGGGACTTTTTTCGAGTCCCCGGATTTACGCCACATGTCCAGGATAGATGGATGGTCCTGATGCGTCCTCGGGATATCGTGACTTGCGATGATCCAAATCTCTGTCAATGTGAAACCCCGAATGCCGTTACGTTGACGACACCCTCGATGTCCGCCACGTGTCTAGGAGATATGGATGGCTGAGATCTGATCGGGATTTCGCATATCGCGATTTCACGAGTTGCGATGTCAAATTTCTTTGACAACTTGAAACCCCGAACTCCGAAATGCCGATGGGTGCTGCGATGTTCGCCACATGTCCTGACAAATGGATGGTTGAGATCGTATCGCTATATCGCGTATCGCGATTTCGCGAGTTGCGAGGTCCTGTTGCAATGGACTTAGAAAACCTCGAACTCCAAAATGCCGATATGACAATGCGTTGATCTACTTCCACCTGTCGTCTAAAATGGACGGCTATGATCGTTTCAGGATTTCACGATTTCATGTATCAGAGTTTTTGGAGAGCAAATTCTTTCGCTCGTCCAACTCCTGATTCCCGATTTTGCGATGGAATAGGATCTCACCACGTGTCTCTTGATCAGACAGTCAAGATGACGTCAGGATTTCACGACTTCACAAGTCGTAATCACTCTTGTGCGTTCTAGAGGGTTAAACCTCATGCACTTTCTCGCTGATCTAACGGCTGTCAGGCCTTTGCGCAAGATCTGACGGCTGAAATGCTTTCGCCTTTTCCGCATTGTCCTCGTCCCTTCTGGACTGGTTTCCCGCCTCGGATCTGTTCGCAAGATGAATCTTGCAGCCTTAATGGTTGTTCTTTGCGTGTTTGACGCGATCTTTCCTGAATTTGACGGAATTTTCTCTTGCGGAAGAAAAGATTCGTGAATCTTTCAAAGATTTGAAAGAATTTGATGAATTCTTCATTCTATGCTTCAATATTTAACAGATGTGAGGGAAATTTTCAAGTTCTTTAAAATTTCTCGCCTCCTCCGGCTTTTCTTTGTCAATCTTGACGATTCTTGAAAAATTTACAAGGATCTTTAGGATTTCTTATTCTACGTTCTCTTCGTCCAGGATCTTTCGAGCGTTGTACGCTCTGCTTCCTCCGCAAGCTTCTTACGATGATATTTAAAGAGTATTACGAACAACGCTCCAGGCCTTGCGAAAAGTCTGTGACGCATTCTCTCAAGATGCGTGTAATCTCTGTGCTATGAGGATCGTGTTGCTCTCCCGACTATGTGAAGAGGCTTACTACTGAAGCTATGATACCATGATAAATTGTGAAGCAAAGAGAAATGCAGAGAGAAAGAATGGAACAGTATATTGAAATGTATGAAGAAGTACAGAAAGTACAGAACGTAGAGAACACAATTACAATGCACAATGGTTGAGCTATATATGCTCAAGCAAGACAAAATTAGAAAGTACAACTGTCCAGTACAGCTGGCAGTGTACGGTCATACTGTTGAGAATACAATATATTTAACATAACTTGGTCAGATCAGAGGACCAGGACTCATCTTAGTCAATTTTTTATTGACCTCGACCATGAGTCATCTAGGGTTTCAAACAATGTGCGCAACCACAAATATCTTGTTACTCTGTCCATGCAGATGTGTTATTCTTCCATGTGTGGCTTGTCTCAACCTCTCTTCATCTAATTTGTCATCAATTGCTCTTCATCTAATTTGTCATGGGAAAATCACCTTTTCTTTTTTGTAGAGTCAATGGACATTCTTTACAATGCCAAATTCTACATTATATGACTCGCCTTTCCATTTCCATCAATTCCTCTCCATTTTTTTTAATTTGATTGGTTCTTTATTGCACATGGCGCCATCTTCAGCCAACACACTTGGTTTCTTAAAAAATAACCAACTGATAGAGATGCTTTGTGGTTTCTTCTGCAAGGTAATCTTTATGAGAATGACATCATGAATAAAACTTCCACTCAGCATCAACTTTCTACAAGCAACAATCAACGAAATATCCATCATTGTTCATGAGCAGGAAGCAATGAGCATCCGCAAGCAACAATCAACAAGAAAGTTTGTATATCTTCATATTTCTCCGTATTTTTCAGGTTTATACCACCCCATCCATTGTTGTTGTCATCCAGCCGAATGAAGGAGGAAATGGCGCCAATGTTGAAATGAAATCTTCTAGATTACACAAGCATTCAAGAAGAGATGCATTAAGGAAAACATAATAAGACACACTATATGGGAAGGTTAACCAATAGAATTTCTATTTCATCGATGCATTAAGGAAAACATAATAAGACACACATACTCAAGAAGTGTATATGGGAAGGTTAACCAATCGAATTTCTATTTCATCTTCATGAGTATTGGTTATACCCATGGGATTTTGCATCCATTTCTAGAAAGTAGTAAGCCTTCTACCTAGACACCCAAACAAGGATTCGATATCCTACAAAACTTCCATGTAATTGGAGAAGGAAAATATAGGGTTATCATCCTTCTTTAGCTTCTCATTCACAAGCATTACAATTACTTTGATTTACCAATTAAAAGGAGAATGAATCATTCCATTCAGCTTAGACTTAACATTTATTTATCACATTTAAGCCATTTTTTTGAATGGAACATGGTTTATAACAAATAATAAACATTCAATGTCTCAAGTAAAACATTTATGTCTCAAGTAAAACATTTATATGTTCAATATTGTTTCCAACTCATCCAACTAACTCAGGGGAAATTCCTTTTCACCCAACCATAGGATATTCTATGCTATTCTTTCTCTTTAGTAGAATACCACCCCCGTGTTGAGTCATGATAAAACAATAGGATTATCTCAGTTTACTTCCAAGTTAAAGAATGGATCAATAAGGTTACTCTCCTTCACTCCACTAGAAACAATAGAAGTTTCCCTCCTCCCACTGACCTCAACAATTTTATCCGGTACCTTCCCAATTGGATTTCCTTTGCATAAAGGAGTCCCTTCTCTACTACATAGTCCCTTGGTGACCTCCCCTTACCAGTGTTTGTTTCTCTCTAGTAAGTACCAAGACACGATCCTCTATTGCTCCACTCTCGATATGGTTCTTTTCTGTTCCAGAGTGACCATTCAATTATTTAGAAAGATTTCTATTTTATTCAAAAAAACTTCCTAGATATTCTTTGTTACTCATATTTGTGTCTTGAGGTCCTCTATTCATTGCATCACCATCTATTTGTGAGTTTACAACTTATTTCTGTGTGTAATTGTTCTTTGTTCTTCTATGTGCTACTTCAATCTCTACGGCTCTTAGCACTCTATGTCTACATGCTTCTTGTGTTATTTTTCCCTCTTCCTCCTCATTCCTCGGGATCCCCACTCGCTTCTGTCATAAGTAAACCGGCAAGGTAAAACTCCCAAATCGAAGGGGAAATATTTGCTATGAGCTTCTAGCTAATAGCTACATAAAACCCTTTAGTTCTCCAAGTACCAATTTTGAAGGAATTTATAACTACTCCAACCACCCAATATGCATGCCATTAACAAGTTTCTTGTGGTCAAGGTAAATAGGGTGCTTTGGGCAGTTTTGTGCAATTAATTTATGCAGGTGCACGTTCGAGTGTTTGGAAAGATTCCTATTTTCATTATTAAAATTTCATAATTCCATCTCACCAGTACCACTTGTGGTATCATGGCCAGTACTTCATGGATTCTCTCTCAGTCAATTGTTTGGATTCTACATTACATATTTACATTGCTTACAAGCCATACCATGGAAATATTATCTCCTTGTTGAGATAAAACATTAATAATCATAATTAATTACAAATTTATCAAGGGATTAAAGAAATGAGGTGTTACATTCCCACCCCTTTTAATAGGAACACCATCATTGGTGTTCTTTCATCTTAGTAACACCTTCCATGCCATCATCTTTCATTTTCTTCAACAATGTCTTCCACTCCTTGGTCTGGTCTTCTCCCATAATTTTGGCATTTCAATAGTGAGCCTACAAGAATCATCAAACAACATGCATATTAAAGCAATTTTCATGCATAAATATTTCATTGTTGTTTATAATTTAGAAGTAAATATACATATCAACACAATACTTATATGTGTAATTTATGGATCTACATCCATATGGTTTCCACATTTACTCAGCTCACTATTTTTCCTCCACATACCCATTGTGCTCATGACCCAAATCAACAGATAACAAGAGTTATCTGAGTCTCCTCTTCCTTGAGGTCACTCACCTTCCATGCTCATGCATCCCCTTCTTTGTTGCACAATCCGTCAGGTGATCCAACTTTCCTTCCAAGGATTTATCGCACAAGAAGATCTCAGATACTTCACTAAGTCTTACAACCAAGGTGTCCCTCAAAGTCTCTCTAACAAAACACAACCATATGAAGGAGATCATTGCATATAGGGTCTTCATGTCACTACAGTGGAATTTTCCATGATTTTCCAGGAGCCATCATCTACCCCTCTATCACAAGTTTATCATCTCACATGTATCATTCATACACTAATCGTGAGATATTATCATCATTTTTAAATCAAAATACTTTCAATTCTACTATCCATAGATTTCCAATTTCACTTATCCATTTTTAGATCTATTCCATATAATAACTCAAGTCCCACAAGTATGATACCTCCTTTTCATAATGGTTTGGCTCTTTACAATAGCAGGCATCCACCTTCCTTATGGACTTACTCAATTTCCATATCCAAGACCATAATCTCAATTTCCACACAGCTAAACAAATTGTTAGCATTCCATGCACATTATATTTTTATTGCATACTCACAATGACTCACAAACAATTCTTAAAATTGTACATACTAACAATTTCATCATATCTATCTCTTAATCATATGAAACAAAATTTATTATAATTTCTTACATATGAATTATTTTATCATACCAAGCTTTCCATGATGCAATCAATCATCTTATGCAATTTACTAATTTGTTGATTATCTATGGCCATATTCAGATAATGCAGCCTTGCATTTCCTTCAGAATTCCACACATCTATGCTAGGAATTCCACCATGGTAGGTTGGAAAATTTCATCTGATCTCTCACTCCATGGCTACTTAATATCATTTATTACCACAATAGGAGTATTTTTCCTGCCTCAAGCTAATCATAACCTCAAGTTAGCATAACATAACATGAAATTAAAATTTCACGTAATGCATCCATGCATGCTTTCTTTATTGGTAACCAAGGTTCCAATTATTCATGACCACCCAATTTCTTTCTTCTACTACTTTTACAATTCTATTGGTATATTTGAAGGTCTTTCTTCCATAATGGGTAGTTCAATACCTACCTTATTTCGTACAACATGCATCTCCTTAATTCATTTAACGATCATGTTTCTTATGATCACATCTATTCATAATTATTCATAATTAATCAATGCACTCATGAGACACTTGTTCATGAATTTCATGAAACAATTTTAACCATCCTTGACTACCAAAGGTTCCTCCCTTTGTCATTCAAGTTCTCTTTTCCTACGTCTTACCCTGCTTGGGTATTACTGACATACCACAATCAATCAACATTAAAATTATATCCTTAAATATAAAATATTTCAGAAGTGATCCTTACCCAATCCCTTTCAAATTTTGTGCCACATTGGCATGAAAACATTATTCCTATCCTATATGCCAACAATCCTTCTGATGTTATCTACTTAGTGGTACTTCATGGGAACTCATAGGGTCCCTTAATCAATCCTTCAACAATAACCTTCTTATATTTTTCATCTTCCTGAGGTTTTTCACCATTAATAGTTGTCTCCCCCAACAACTCCAATATTTTTCCTACACATACGAGGCATCATCACATTCACAATTATATCAGTTGTCATGTTAAATAAAAATATAAGTTTCATGGAACTTTTTAAACATCAACAAACATTGTTCATATATGTCCTAACATATATAATTGCACTCAAAACACATTAATTCCTAATGTTTTGATTAGGTGCAAACATAAACATATTTCAGTTGTTTTGTTGTTATACAACCATCAACATTTTTATGCCTAAAAAAATTACACATAACATCACCTTGGTTCCTCATGCTAGAGAATAAAATAATAAGAATGAAAGGTGTCAAGGGATTCTCCCCCTTTTAGTTCCTCTTGCTCAATTCTGAAATTTTGAGCATGGATGAAATATTTCCATGGCCTATCTACCATTTGCATACTATGTCTTTAGAAAGGTTATTCATTCAAACATATTAACCGATTATTTTTCTTTCACAACTATATTTTAAAGCATACAACTATTCTAAACAAATCAAAGTTTAGAGTGAGAAGAGTGTCCCACTTTCTCCACATTATTTCTTCATTTTGCCCCATTCTTGGGCCTGGTTCTCCATTTCTTGAGAAGTCTCAGTCAATTATGTCTTGAATTTTCTTCATTAAGAGATTTCTCTTTCCTAGAATGCAGCATCACAATACCCTATCAAGGTTATCTTTTTAATTAATCATAAAAAAATTGCATTATGCATGTTCATCAAATAGAATAAATATTTTCAAGGTTATGTCATATTCTAGTCTTCCACACATACATTAGACTATACATTCAAACATGTACATTTATTCTATCACCTTTCATTTAGAATGTGCCTTCAGGCACTTCAACCTTATGCATCAACTTAATATGTATGTTCCTATTGCTATCACACTTTCATAATATGCACAACTACATCTATTTGAAATCATTTAACTCATGCTTTCTCACAATCATTGTCGTGAAATTTCTAAAGGAATAGTCATATTTCCTTATTTTCATTACAATAGAGCATTCTTTCTCATTTTCTCTTCCAGTGTTTTACACTATCTCTTTCTAAGGAATGGAGTACAACCCCCTCAAGCTAGTGTTCCAACAAATCAAACAGACCCTTCAAAATAGAGTCCGCTATGTATCCACAACATTAATAAAGCCTTGCACGTACTAATATTTCCTCACAATACACTAATTCATATCTACCTTCACACTACCCAACCCTATAACACATTCAATCCATGCACTCAAGCATATTTATACATGTATAGATATCAACATGCAATTTCAATGCTTGCACCTTTTTCGATATCATTCACACACACTATCATTTTTACTTATTGTCATCCCTTCCATAGATCTTACGACCATTCATATGAAAAGTATCCTAGGGATATCCATGAGTATGCTGTCCTATATGAAAACAACTAGCAAGAGGTTAATCTTTCTAATTTTCAACAAAACCATCACATTTATCGAAAACAATTCCCTAGGTAAGTACAAAATTACCCAAGAAATAACATATACTAATTCCTATCTCTCTTCATCCCTCAAATCATTCTTGGTCAGCAGACATTTACCAAGGAACTCTT